>JAAAKQ030039187.1:0-16806 GCA_010016005.3 Zanna intricata
TATTCAAATCTGTATAAAAATTTTTACCTTTACTAGGATTTGAACCTTAGAACTCTCGACTTCGAAATCAGCTGATTCTACGATGTCGCGTTAATCACTAGACCAGCCCGGTGGGCTTCCCTCCTCCAGTCGGCCAAAACGAACTAAGTGCACGCAAAAAAAGAAAAAAAAAATTTGCGGAATTGCACATGAAAGCGTCGATGTTTGACGATAAAGATATGTTTAAGCCATCCAATACATTTATTACCCATTACTGTGATTCTATTAAAGCTCTCAGAATGCATGCCGCCCCCACGTGCTTCCATTAACACATTGAAGGGGACGCCTAATTTCTTAAGTTTCTACTTCAAAATGTACCACACGTTCAAATTTTTATAATTTTTTTATTTGTTTTTATAAAGGTTATTTTTCCTATACAACTATTTTTGCCAGCCCTGCAGCTCTGGGTAAATACTCAGTTTACCCATATCTGAAACATCTGGGCCTGGATCAGTACTTACACATTATAACATTTATTTAATTATAATTAGGTACATAATAATACCCGTACTTCCGGTAGCATTTTTATGTAATCATAAAAACTGAATCCAGCAGAAACGAACAAAAGCTAAAAGAATATTCTTTTTTTGCTATTTTTGAGAGGGGGTTACATTTTTATAATTATCGACAAGGCAGCAAGTCATTCAGCATATTTTTTTTTTTTTGTGAAAAATGGCAGCAGAGCTCTGTACGATACAGATAAAGCGGTTCAAAGTCGTTGAAAAAGATATGAAAATATCACGTAAAAATGTCTTATTTTTACACTTTCCCTCTTCAATCGTCTCACGCCTCGAATGGTAGAAATGAGAGCTCTGCTGTCGTTTTCCGCAAAAAGTGTTGAATGACTTGCTGTTTTATCAATAATTCCAAAGATATAACCCCATCCTCCCTCCAAAAAGCAATATATAAATAAATAATAATAATAATAATACCCACGTCGCAAAGCTCTCTGCGATCGATAGAGCTGAAGATATTAAATCCTGAAATAGGATAGAGGTAGTTAATTATATAGAAAAGAAATGTCTTTTACGGGGTAAAAAGGAATATTATGAAAATAAAGCTTTTTCTTTTAAATATAAATTCGTATCAACTGTACTATTTTTCATCATAAAATGTACTTTAAAGAACGCGTGCATTTTAGTGACCAGACGGGTCAATGTATCAATATCAACAAGGTATGTTTTAAGCATTTTTTATCTATTTCTTTTTTTGTTTCATTAATCGAACTTTTTTTTCAAATCTCCAAAAATCAAAAGTGAGAATAGAATAATAATGAATTATCGCTATGAAACATCGATTAAAAATGAGACAGATCTGTATGATCTGCCGATTTTAAAAAAGTGTAAACGAAAATATTTATACCGATGATTTCTGAAGATATCGAATTATATAATGTAATTGTAAAGGATAAGTTAATTTAACGGACTAATAAAATAAGGTGATTCGTCGATGCTATTTCACTGACTTGCATATTCGCTGTTGATGAGAAGGTCTTAGCAGAAATGCAAAGAGAAACGCTTAAGAACTGTTGAAACAAATAAAAATATAAACTACGTGCGTGATTCTACCATTAAACTATTACCATCAGCAGATATTAAGAAATCAATAAAAGTAAATGAAATATGAAATTTATACTTGAAATAAGTTAATGACTATCATCAAGAAAAATGAATAAGCTTCAAAACTCTTCACAAATATTTCTTCCTATATTTACTGTAAACCAAAAAATGGAACGATTTATCTTTGGACAATCCCAGTCAAAAGTGAAATATAATATACATTCAGCGTAAACCATTTAGCCCCTTCATACCGAGCCACTAATTCATTCTTTCAACTTCTGATCTGGCGTTATCGTCACCGGCTCTTAATACAGTAATTTTTACTCGCTTATTTAAATTTTAAAATCTTAATATGAAACGGCCGACAAATGGAAATCGTTTAAATAAATTTTAAAAGTAGTTAAAAGTAATGTATACGAAAATCCCTCATTAAAAAAATTACGAGTTTTTATCGAGGAGACCTAAAATATAGATTCTACAGATGGTCAAACGAAGCCGGATAGCGTTTACTCCTGGAACGTAGGTTTGTCTAAAACCGAACACTATTTTATTGGATCTTCTCTGCCCGAAAGATTTACTGATTTGTTAGAACGAGTTCTCTAAGAATATAGAACCGAGTTAGAAGACTCAGAAGATTGGAAAAGAGTTTAAAAAATCCTTTCAGGCTGAAGCGTGAAAGCCTGGGAGTAGGCTCTCACTCTTTTTGAATTTAAACCAAGCGTGCTGGCCTCTAATCATACGGTTCTGGGTTCGACTCCCGGTGTAACGTTTAGTATTTATAGTGAAATTTCATATTTTTTAACATCAAAGTTTCTTACACAGTTTCTTTCTGGATATGGTGCTTTTCGAGATAGGCTAGCCAGATTTGGTTTGATTAATTCACTCAGTGTCCGGAGTGTAGGACCACTGATGTGTACCACGTCTTATATATCTGCCCCAGGTACGAAGCTAAACGTACCAAAGTAGCTAAAGAGCTTGCGAGGATCAACTGTAGTTTTGATCTGCAAGTTAACTGGAAAATCGAAAGGGAATGTAACATAATTTCTGGCTTCCTTAGATTCTTAATCCTGCGGAGAATAGCTGAAGGAGGGTCTGATGCTGTTATAAATGTGTAGATAAATAGTCACCCAGATGACTGGGAGCCCGCCTGGGTGCTTACTTCGCCAAGGTAGGCGTATTGGCATCGAGCTCCAGTTAGCTGAGAAATTCGCTGTTAGGATAAGAATGGATGTGCGGAGAACTCTGTGATGGACTAGGGTATGGGAGGTAGTAGGAACTGACCTGGCTCCCGAAAGCGGACCACCAGAGCAGAGAGAAATAGGATATATTTTCAGTAGAGGCTTATTAAATTTGTGGATCTGTTTCTTGATTTTTAAGTAAATCAAGGGGACTCTGAGTAAGTTGAATCATAGGACAAAATTGTCGTTGTTTAGTTCGAAACATTTTTTGTTGATATGAAGGTAGTATATTTTTGGTATTTAAACACTCAGTCAAGTTATGATCTGAGTGCATAGTCTAACTGAAGGTAGATATAGGAAGAGTTTTGTGTAAAACTTGGTGTTAAAGGAAGGATCGCGCTTACGCGAATCGATTAAATTGATAGTTGAGGGTTGTGAGTTATCACCTACAGAAATGGAATTTCCGTAGGTGGTCGTGGTTGGAAGAAACCGTACGAAAGCGTTAGTAGGTTATGTAAATAAGCTGATGGAAATGTAATGAGGCATTTGCATCGATGGCATCCTCACAGGGCTCAAATGGATAACTGTGTTGTTATCGAGTTTAGAGGGTCTAAAAGACGACTTCCGGTAAAGGCCTCAGAATTATGAACAGCGGGGGGGGGGGTGGGGTGTGGCGACCCGGATCCTCACAAACCGGGTGTCTTCCCTTACGTGGGTCAATATAATATAAACATCAAAGATACTGTGACAATAATCAAGAAAATATAATTTAAAAAAAATAAATGATGAATATTGTTATATTTGTAAAGGTCCGGTTTCCAGGTAGCTTGAAAAAAAATTAAAAATGTAATAGATTTTATAAAGCAAATCAGTTTTTCAACTTCTTTTATTTTGTATACCGACATGTTTTGGATTCCTATCACCGAAAATTACAATGTGAATAACAGTCCGTTATTGTTAGTAGTAACAAAAGCAAAATATTAAAATGCGCATTTTCACCCACAATACAAAACAAGACATACCGAAATATATCCACTGTTGGTAAGTCATTAGAATGTTATTGAATTTTTGACGCTTTATAGATTTCAAATCGTGGCAATCCTATATCGATTTTTTAATGAAAAATCGTCCAGGAAATTCTTTATTAGGAAAGTCGTTCGATTACGGCTATTATTTATTAAATAAGTACATAAAGTTTATTTTATGTTCACGGTAATATTTCCAGGTATATATGTAACTTAAATCTGTCTATGACTTTCCTTTCGGTTCGATCATTACGCAATTTTAGCGATCACTGAATTCGATTTTGTAAATTCCTTACAGATACTCCGCAGGTTTTTGGGGTTTTCGTTCTTTAAAGTATCGGTGGCCTCCAACGATATGATGGCAACGACACTTTCGGTTTTAACAATCCTGTATCAGGTAGTAAGGCTGTGTATCTGGCCGAGGTAAAGTCGTTTTTTATCTCTTTGTCTCCGAATTATTATTTTATTGCCGTGTTCAAAGATCATAACAGTTTGTTTTATAATGTCGAGTTGATCTTAAAAGCTTTTCGGTATCGCTGATAATTTACGTACCAACTATTGAAAGGGAAAATTTTTTTCGAATGTGGGTAATAATAAACAACAGTTAATGTTACCTCTGTTGTAGATTTTCGATATACTTTGAAGGTGAATAATTAAATGCAGCTATTGTTTTATACTACTTATAAGAATTTAATTTTACGTTTAATATTATGCATGATATTATTTAAATTTGTCAGAATGAACAGTCGAAAACGATAAAAGTAAATCTACCTGTCGAGAATAGAACAAACCTAATGCAATAGGTTTTATAAAGTAATGGATGTTTTTAATTATGAACTCTATACGGTTGTTAAGGACCGGTGTTATTATTCGTACAGCAGATAAAAAACGGAAGATTTAAATTTTAAGGAAGTAATACGTATCATACGAGTATGATACATATATATAAATATACGTATCAGACCGGAGAATAACGTTCGTTGAATAAACATTGGAAACCCTATCGTTCGATGATACACACACAGAAAGACAAAGGAATCGTATCGATCCGAATCTACATTGAACTCTCTGGAAATGATTCGCCCTGAAAACTAATTCGAAAAATAAAAAATAAGACGAGAGTAAAATTTTATCTACTCAATTCGTTTCAGGACACTCTTTACTAGTTTAAATCGAGGAAATGATCGCAACCATTTTATTATAGCTGCATCCAAATTTATCGATATCGTCGGCTTTACTGAAAATATTTAATTAGAAAGCATTAAATTTTATAATAAGAAACGAGTTGAAAACATATGTGTCGTTATCACTTTATGATACGGATACCTGCACGACCTACTTTGGTATTGAAAGAAGTGAAAGGTCTCGTGTTATAAACCTCGCAGAAAATAAGTAATAATCGTCTTAAGTAAAAACTAAAATATTCTACAGTAGGTTGTTCGACCTACAAAAATGTATAGAGTTGAACTTCATAGTAATTTTTGTAAGGGATTTTCTTTAGTATACACCAATATCAATAAATAGAGAAAATCTATCGACTGCATATATGATACTTGTAATACCGCTTACAATAATGTCTGTTCTTTCGATAACTTTACCGCGAACACGTTAACGTAATGACAGTAAATGTCAAATGTTCATCGTACGCCTGGTGTGGTTTAAAACGAGCTTTAAGGTATAATTGCTTTTTAGTCCGACCCAAAGGAAATGCAGTTTATGTAATAAGACTGCAAAGAATGACTGTTTACAACTCGATAAACTAATTAAAAAATTAATTTATATCGTCCTATTATACTGGTGGTGTAAGACTCGTATATACTTACGTATAACTGTTACTAAAATTACGCTGGTTTACAAATTAGAAAAGTTTTTAGGAACAGAAACCCCAATAAATGAATTCTATTCTTTTATGGGCGCTGAATCTGAAAATGAAGTCAATTATTCTCCGTCATCCATCACATTTTTGTTAAACATCCTTCAGAAATTGGCTGAATAATACGAAAGTTTGAAAATTACCAAATTCAAAGGTATGATAAATTTTCTAACGTATTATAAATTTTGATTCATATCTTATTTTGCTTAATAAATAAAAATACTTTGTAGAATATACTTATTATAGATAAAACGTAGGTAAAATTTTTGATAATTAGAGTCGGAGAATTAATGAATTACTTCTTTCTTTTATGCACGGTAGGGTCTTTTCTTTAGACCAGTTGGTAGAAACCAACAGTGCTTGCTCGTCATCGATTCGTCCCGTCTATCTTAGTAACGCTGCTCCGATGCAATATATCCTGGTAGAAGTTTTTTACCTGCTAATCATTCACAGCACCCACATTTGGTAGGAAATTTCAAGATGGGAATGCAAAAAATGAATTTGTAATATCATCCAGCAACCTAAATTTTTATAGTTCAACAAAAGAATCTGTACCAAAAAAACCATTTTTTTTTTGTTATTTTCAAAAAAACCATGAACTACATCCTTAAATGACTTGTGGCCGCTAGCTTAAAGTTTTTCAACTTTATATAAAAATCTTCGTCATCGAGTAATTTTTTAATTTTTGCTCAACGAATATTCCTTCTTTAATTGGGATTCACTTAACTTAGGAAACACTTGTCTTAAGTATTTAAATCCTTCTCTTTCTTTATTTAGTGCTTTAAAAAACCTCTTCATCATTCCCGGATTTTATACGTAAAGGTGGCAAAATAACATGCTGAGGGTTGTCCAAAAGCATGTACTTAACATTGTTTTTGTCCAGGAGATGATAACCGCCAATCGCCAGCAATATAGACAATACCCAGATCTGGCATCTAAACTTCAATCGCAACAGGAAAGCATCAGATATGTCTTTGTGAAATATTTCATAAAGTCTTTATCTCTGTTTCTAAAAATATGAAATTTTGATATCATTAGTCAACAAATTCCTCTCCTTTAGCGTGAGGCTAGAAGTTCTGCTTGCTGTATCGATGAAATTCAACTCGCAAACCAAATCGTTAAGTTCCACTTATGAAATAAGATGCAAATTTGATTTTTCTAGTATGAAATCATAGTCTCTTGAAGCTTGTGCCGCCGCAGTATTTTCAGAACATTACTCTTCAGAATCTGAAATCTCGTACCAGGAAGTCGGGACTATCGGGGTAAATCGTCTCCATAAGCATCTAACGTAAGTACATATATCGAACGAATAAGAATAAAAATGATACTAAAGGGTATTTTACTCATAACTCATAAAGGGATATCTAAGATATCTTTTTTAATTACATTTTGTTTAGACATAAAAAATAGTTTATAAAAGATTCATTACTCTACTTGTTCCGATAATCGTGTAGACCAGTGTTATTATTCGATAAATTCAACCCTCATCTTCACAAGAAAATTATTTTCACTTTCCACTCCATTCTCTATCTTTTGTTTAAAGCTACATTTAACTAACAGGAAATAGAAATTAAATTAATAAAACCGGTAAGAACAAGCTGCTTTTTGTTTTACGTTAAACAGAATTAATTTATAATTTACATTTTCAGTTCGTTTTATTTATCAAAATATCATTTTCTTTTTTTTTAATTAGCATCATTAAATTAACATGAACAGCATTAAGCGAAACTTAAGTCGTCACTAAACACCCCGGTTACCTTTTGTAAAGAAACATTAAAACAATTTTTGTTTGGTATCAACAGCTCTCAACTTTTATAAATTCGGTTCAAAAGTTACAGGAGTAGACTAAACATTGCTCAGAGGAAAATAAGCTCATTCTACGTCATAAGGTCGTTTATAAGGTGATATAAATAACATGATAGCACTTCTCTCCAATCGGATGCGCAGCATAATGGTGAGGAGGGTTCTTAAAAATCTGTATATGGTTTGATAGATACACATATCCTTTCCTTTCCGTACAAAAAGGATGACATCTAGAAAAAAGACGGCCTTCCAAAAAAGTTTGTAAAAACTGATAAGCAAATAAGTTTCGGATTAAAGTAAAATATATTTCTTTTAATAGGTCCGATTAAAAAACATCGACGGAGATTGGAAAAGTGTTTGGTTAACCCACTACCGCACTCAATGCGAGAAAAAAACTAGCCGGTCTACTCTTTATGGTTCCAACTCTTTCGCTTATATCTACCAACACGGTACATTACTTACGAAAAATATTTTTTTAAGCCAATCGGTATGAAAAATTTTTTTTTGATATAGTACATCAATTTATCCGTGTTTCTCAACATTGTATTTCTGAGGATTAAAAATAATTAGTCTAATCCGATCTTGATTTTACGACAGTATATAAAAATCATCGTTTCCAAAATATTTTAAGTTACCGCTGAAACGTCATCGATTAATCGTTCCTTTTTTTAAAATCAAAACCTATCGCCTATAAAGGTCAAATTCTTTAAAAATGTCATGCTAGAAACCCATCATGATTAAAAAGAAGGGTCTTTCACTATCTTACGAACGGGGCGTGAACAAAAGAACGTATAATAGGCGATGCAGGAGGGGTGACATAACTTATAAAAGAAGGCCTGCCGAACAAATAAAGAGAGCTCTATTCATTTACAACATCTATCATACCGTATTGCAATCGTTCCGTCGATTATAATGTAACTCGTTTTAAATGACATACACGTCGATAGGGAACGAAATTGTCGACCTAAGAGTCTGGAATATTACTGTACTTAAAAACGAACGTCGTAAATTCGGTTCATAACACCATATGTATCTAGTATTAACTGAGAAATTAATACAATTAAATATCGATCTCTGATCGTAGTATACTGCTAGGTAAAAAGTTTTGTTTTGCATGTTCGATGTCTTATGTCCGGAATCGTGGGCTCGAGCACATATTAATTTTAACAATCCATGCCTCGATGATTTGTTTTGATCTCGGGTTCCTGCACATGAAAGGAAGTTTAATAGGTGTGCCTCTCATATTACGAAAAATTTACAAAATAGAGTTCATTTTAAAAGAAAAAAACGCAGTCTTAAAACTTATTAGAATCCTTTACTTACGAAAATAAAAAAAGTGAGAAAGTACCTAAATTTATTTATTTAAAACCGTTCCGTTTTAATTCGATTTTTTTTTATGTTTTTTTTTTTTAGTTTTCATCGAAAATATACAAATTGTCGGTGAAAAAGTTGTTCAAATTGATTTTACAAGTTTTCGATAACGCCAAGCCTAATTTCTTTGCATATTTGTTCATATTCAATTATGAAAGGTTTGCTTGCAAATTCAAAAAATCACTTCCATAATTCTGAGATATGTTTCTTCGTTATAGAGAGAAGCATAGCCTGAATCGCGTATATACATACTTTCTCTCGATGAAAATAAGCGGTATTTGTTATGAATGGGTTACGACTGCAGATCTTAAATCAATTAGTAAGTTTACATTATCCATTCCGAACTTTCTTACCGCCGCGAAACATGGAAATGAGGGACCGGTCACAAACGCTCTCTCTGAGAATATTAATCTACTCTTCCACAGCTAGCGTTTAGGGCGAATAAGATGGTGTCATTTGTAGCGCTGGATTTCACTGGCTATTCGATTCGGATTCGGCGTGCCAATTTTTAACAATAAATTCAGCTCGCTGAATGACGGGAAACCACTTCGTTCTATAATTTTCGTAATGTTTGTTGTCCTCGGAGATAGCCATGCCGTTGTCGATAGTAAATAGCCTACTCGTGTCGCTGCATATTGATGAAGAACATAAATATACAAATATGTACATAGAGTGGTTCGCTTTATTCGAGCGAAACGCGGATAATGTAATGACGCCGTAAAGGAGAAGGCTGTAAAACATATTGTTACAAGAGAATTCCGATAGTAAGATGGAATTTAAACAATTCATTAGATGAAATTGTAAAATGAATTAAACAAGTAGCCTTCAGCAAAATTTTGTTGAAAAAAGAAGAATGTTTTATGATACCTAGAAAAGGTAAATTCGGCAATTCCAGGAAGTGCAGAAAGTAAAACCTATCTTACCTAACTATACCTCTACAGATTTGAATAACTTTTCTTTTCTTTTTGAATTCCAAGTTTTAAACAACATATAAGCATTACCTCTGAAGATGTATAAATATATCAGAGTAATATCACTAAATATCTACTTATACTAACATACTGTTACATATTATCTTTCAAAAATCGTTGAAATTTAAACAGATTCCATTTCATCCAAAACAATTTTTTTTCCCGAGAGAGCAATATTTATGTCACACAAAAAGAAAAACGAATGAGGCAGACAGCATAGTACGCTACCCAAGAAAAGCTACGTTAAACCAGAAAATAGTTCTTATGAAAATTAACGATTCGATAAAAATTCAAAACTGCATCTTCGATGAGGATCTAGTATTTCAGGCGAGAAGACAAGATTTAGCTGGAGAGATGGTTCTGGCAAACAGGCGAGGTATCATCAATGAGGAAGAGTCTTCTTTGAACATTAGTTACGGTTCTACCCACCAAACTATCCACGACGAGCTCGGCTTCCTTAAAGTCTGTGTGCGATGGGTGCCAAGACAGCCCGCCCACACACGGCTTGTCACACCGTTCAAACCATCAACAAGTTGAATTTTGATGTATCGGAACATTCTCCCTGCATCCCAGATCTTGCTACATCCGATTTTCATCTGTTTGGGCCGCTCAAGCATCTTTGCGAGGTCGTCGATTTTCCACAAACATAGACGTGCAGGAAGTGATGAAAAATTGGTTTCGCGACCGACCAAAACCCTTCTTCTTTGAAGGAATACGCAAGCTTGTGGACCTCTAGACCAAGTGTGTTGGCAAGAGAGGTGACTGCGTAGAAAAATGATGTTCATGTTGAATCCCTACCTTTGTGTAAGTAAATTTTAGAACAAAAAGCGAAGATAATTTTCTGACTTGTCCTCGTAACATTAAATAGAAGGTCAACATATAATAAAGGTAGATTCATTTTCCTCGACTATTTGATAAAACGTATGAACTCGCAGCACAGCACAATACTGGAAGTTAACTATTAATTCACCTCTTGTACGGTCATAGGATTCACAGAAGTAAAGGGATGAATTACGTAAACGAATTTACCATTACTCTTTTCCGGGTTCGGATTTTTTTCGCTTAAAAATAAATAATAAATAAATTCGATTCCTGCAATCTCATCACAAGTTGCGAACTAGCTGCCGTAAGGTTTCAGCGACGACTGCTTCGGTGTCTCCTCTTCTCTATTTTTTATTCTTGTGTTCTCGATTTTATGTTATATCTTTTCTCATATATTACGTACATTAAATTTTGAACAAAGCTTATTATTTTTTTAGCTTTCATCTGAGAAAAAATTAGATTCGAAGATTTTAAAATAGCGTATAGATCATCTGAATCGAAAGAAAATACTATTAATATTATTATATCTCAAACGTTTGTTTCATAAATATATACGAATCAATTTTGCGTCGTTAGAGGAACGGTGCAAATTTTTTTATTAAAACTACTACACAGCAAACAGATCAAGTTTATAGTCCGTGAAAAAATATTTCAAATCCGGGATCCATCCGCAGACTGCGAGGTTACGAATTTTAACATAGACCGTTCATACCTTTTGAGTTATCCGATACAGAGTGTCATCTTGATCTCTTTTTCCAAATCTTAAAAATTTTCCTGTGCTAGTAATTCCATTTACGAAATTAAAATTGTGTTTTTCTCAGGACGAAAAGCATCTTCGATCGAAAATATCGATATCGACTTGTAATGACTGAATTTAAAATATTCATAAACTTCATTTCCACTAACTTTTAATATGATTTTTTTTTCGTCAAACTGACTGTTTAACATGCCTAAATCGTTTCGATAAATTGGGTTCAGATATTATTTATTACACCTGATATGCCAAGCAGAGTGCCAGATGATAGCTACACAAAAGAAAGTGCAAAACGGAAGCAAAACGCTGAGATCCCATCCGTGGCGCTAGTAATACTTGTAATAAACGAAACCTCAACAACAAAAAAATTGTTCTTACGACAGACGCTTAATTTTTACTGAGTTAGAAAGGTATACTTAATTAAATAATAATAAAAGACACGACTAAATTTTTATTTTACTAACGACCAAGGTGTTTGATTACGAATACAATTTAAAAAATAAAAAAGTGAAACGAGATGTTAATTACGGCTAGAATAACCGCACTTCAGCCTTTCCACTTAATTTAAAACGTTTAGCTTTTAAATAGTGTTCGCTTACAATAATTGTTTTGCTCATAATAAAATAAATTGCCTTCAAAAATAATTATAAGAAAGAAAATTGAATAGGATGTTTCATGAAAGGTTATACTCGTATATAACACTTAAAATAAAAATTACAGCGAGTAAATTATGTAATTCACAAATAATTGTACTTTTTTAAAAGCAAACGGACAATTAAAAAAATTCATTATTAATTATCTTTTCGGAAAAATATTTTTTAAAAATCGCAAAAAAAGTGGCTGATCGCAAGAGCTAATCAGTCCGTTTACAGAAGCGATAAAATTTCTGTTAGATAAAATCAATTTCTTTTAAACCGTTTTTAAGCCGACTAAATTAGATGTAATTAATAAAGGTGTAACGGTAACTGGTCTATCCAATCGTTACAGCTCACCGTGGAGAGGTCCTTAAGCATCTGGGATTTTGCAAGTTTAAGATGAAAATAATTTCAATAAAATTAATTCCGGAAAAGGGTACAGTTCCCCACCTGAAAGTAAGTGAATTTATAGTAAACATTTACGAGTAGATACGTGATATACTTAGTACATATTACCTCTTATGCGATTAAAAACGCATATTAATTAAATCCTTTTAAAAGATTGATTCTAATCACGATTAGGAAACTTATACTTACTTCTGTTTAATTACTGAGCAGCTGATAAATACTGCGTTTACTGAACGAAGAACACATCTTTCTGGGATGTATCGACAATACTTCAAAAGCTAAACTTATGTAAATGCCTAAACAATCTGTAGTACAAAAAATATATAGTACAACACGACCCACAAATACGATGAAAATTACCCCCTCCTTCATCCACACTGTCCCTCGATCAGCGGTCGTCGCTTAAATGAAAAATCGAGCTGCTGCTACAAACTTATCGGATTTATAATGTCTTCTAATGCAACAGTTTTCAGATCTCTTTATACCCTTATAAATCTTGACTATGTAACCGACTTCATCCGAGTATAAATCGGTACACAACAGTGTAGATACAAAAAAAAACTTAAGTTTCGATGAGTTTAAACAGAAATAAATTTAATGAAAATAAAAGTTCGCTATCCGGTTAATCAATCGACACTTTAAGACGCTTTTTAATCACACTCGTATCTTTAGTTAAAAATATAAACCACAAAATTTCATCTACTATTATTTCAGAATATCATAACAAAGTGTAAAGTCGCTTTCGTTAACATTTCGATAAATTCGCAACGGACACTCCGATACCATCGATAATTCAAAGTCAGTTTTATCACCAAGATAAAGCTCGGACGGTCGCTCGTTTCGATAAACGACAGACAAATAATCTTTCATCTTTTATCCCAAAAGTGTAACGAACAGAGATCGACTGGAACTCGAAACAGTTATCGCAAAATTAACAGCCTGCGACTACAAAATCACAGGTGTGAAAGAGCGAAGAAACTCATAATTCTGGAAGACCAGAATTATGAGTACCATAATGAGTATTCTGGTCTTCCAGATGAGTAGAATTATGAATAAAATAGTTAATAAAACTATTAAAATAGTCTTATTAACACAAAAAATTCTATAATTTCTAATTTTATTTACATGATACTCCAGGTGAGGTTTCCTGGGCCGAGAAATCGGAAACCCAAATTTATAAAATAATAATCAGGCCCGTTCTTACCTACGGGTCTGAAACAAGAAACTATGAAAACGGAAGTGATTATTTCGTGTGAGAATAAAGTACTTATCTAGGAAAACTTTTAAAACCAATTCGAAAGATGGAAAAGAGCAAAGAATTCGGAGTCGAGTGAAACTTACAATTCGGAAGTAATAACGATTGAAAAGGAGGAATTTATGTTGATACGGTCGTGACCTCACTAGCACGAAGAGGTAACGGATAAAGACGTTATCGGATGGCGAGTTTGTGGCAGACTCGTTCGAACAGAAATTCTCTTGGCAACCCAATCTCCAGGCGCACGACGTTGGTAGAAGGACGTATGTAAGTCATATGCCGGTAAGAAAGACGCGTTAGAGCAAAAGAAACGGAGACCAATGAAACGCGAGGCTGTGAACCGAAGGCGGTTCGAAAAGCTGGGACAGTAACAAATTTCGTAGAAAAAACGACGGACGATTTAGACAAGAGGAACGACATAAGATTTCAATTCTACTTATTAATTTTTACCGAAATGATAACGATAATAGTTCCTTGACGATAACAAAAGAAAAAACGATAAAAAATGTTTGCTCTTCAACCATTTTTATAATAATATAAAAATGATACTTTTCAGGCAAAACCCCTTTCATACACTAAAACCGCTACACGAACTGTCTCAGAAAATAATGCTAATTAATTTTTACTCGAAGGCGAGTCCAACGACAACATTAATAATTATATCAGAGAAAACTGGTTACGCCTCGCACATTTTTATATCCGTCGGTTCCTTGGGTCTCAATTTTTGAGTAATTAAAAAAAAAAGTGGTAGTATTAAGAACATCTGTTGTTCTCCGGTAAGCTTAAGGATAACCCGTTTCGAATATCGGGTATATTTTAGAACCTTTCTCGAAATATGCATTATTGCAACACAAATATGAAACCAAAAACCTTCATAAAAAATAAAACACACTTATAAATAAAAAAGTATCGACCAAGTCTACCGCTCAGGCCACAGGCCATCGGTTTAATTTAATTTATAAAAAAAAAATATTCGAGTCATTTCCAGTGACTGATTTTAATTGAAATCGTGGGATCTCATTACAGACGGTCATATGGGTGCGATACGTTTATTTACGTCGGGTAAATAGCAGGAGATATATGAATATAGCAGAGGGAGATTCCTATAGTTTCAACTAAAAGTTGAAACTATAGCTTATATATGCTTATACGCGTATATGTATTCTATAGCTATAGATATGTTAAAACTTTAAATGGAATCGTTGCCTTTATCATAGATAATAAAATGTTCCGTAAATGTCTGAAAGGTATCTCCAGAAGGGCGATACATGTTAAAGCTTCGAAACAAACATTACGTGGGACAGGCTTCTAAGGTAATGAAAGAAAAAATCTGGTATGGACACCAAATGACTTCCTTGTACAAAAATCCAGAAATAATACGATTCTAAATGATAATTTTCAATTAATATTAAATAATCAGATGTTTCACCAAATCTATTACATACACACGTATGTAATAATACCTATTAAATTACACACATTTTTAAAAGTCCATAAATATTTATTTCACTAATAACTTCTGATTATTGGCCTTTTATTATTATTGAATTATTATTTATTGTAAACATTGTTTTACAATCACGGGTTAATAATTATTAATAAATCAATATGTTAAAAGAATATATAAAAAAAGTTAAAAAAAAAAAAGAGATGAAGTCCGATTCGAACTGACGTGTCTTTTCTTGTAAAATCCAAATATTTCATTAATTAAAATTTTATTTTGCTATAACTCTGGAACCAATGAAAATAAGTACCACTTATATCGATATATCGTTGAAAAGCGCTCAATGAGGCCTTATTACTGCAGTTAAGAAAAAAACCAAAACCAAATTTTTGGGGATTTTGGACCGAACTAGTCAAAATGGATACAGGGATGGTCAAAACGGATATTTCCATTGAAATCTGAAAACCGAAATTTTTCGCGACTACAATACTTCCTTTACTTCATACAAGGAACTAAAAATACGACTCCTAAACCGTAGCCTTCACAAAATATTTGGACTGGTCATTTTTTAATATTGTTAGAAATCTACTCATAAAATATTTCATTCGACAAATAGCATTTAATAAATAAACGATTTGGAATGTTTTTCTCCGAAGGATAAATTTAATGTAGAAATAGAAATAATTTAATAGAATAGGTGGTATTTTGGATAACAGGTAACGATGGAAGATTTTTTTATCTTTATAATATCTTCCGAACGCTTCAGGTATATGCTATTGTTTGAACAGTTTCATCCATGTTTACATTTTTTTTGTACAAAACTTCACAGCCTCACAAATTCGTTAAGATAACAACAACTTTTCAAAATATTATGTAAAGGGAAAATTTATTCAAATTTAGGTTCGTTTTCAAAAATAAAAAATATAAATATATGTACACATAAATAAAAATTACATCCTTTATAGTGGAAAAATAAAAGCGTTTTTTAATTTATTTTATTATTGCGTCTGAAGGTTTTAGGATACTTTTTGTTATCTTTCGACATGGAGCACACGTTTTTGTTTCGTTAGGAAATAAAATGTGTTTTTGTTTTTTTATCCTACACTGATTTTGTGCGTATAAAAAACCCATTAGTATAAGCTTTATATATAACATCCCAAAATGCCCCACTTCTTGTTTTCCCTACAAGATAAGGACTTGTACACTCGAATTCGTAGAGAATAACTGGTTACCGAAGCGAGTGACGGTCTAAGAAAAACTGTTAACAATTAGATAAAAACACAATCTTAATAAACTTGAAAACCAAACGGTCCTCCGTTATCTCGCTAGTTCCAACAAATATCTTACATTGTGAGGACTAAGTGTGAAAAAGCAGAGAAAAGATCAATTTTTTATATCAAATTTTTCTAAACTTCAATCGGCATCAAATTCTACCGTTGTTAGCTCCTACTACATTCACAATCTTTTTTTCTGTTTTAGCCTCCGGAACTACCATAAGGTATTACTTCAGAGGATAAATGAGAATGATATGTATGAATGCGAATGAAGTGTAGTCTTGTACAATCTCAGGTCGACCACACTCCAGAGAAGTTTGGTTAATTGAAACCCAACCAGCAAAGAACACCGGTATCCACGATCTAGTATTCAAATCCGTATAAAAATTTTTATC
>JAAAKQ030039198.1:1933-14516 GCA_010016005.3 Zanna intricata
TCAATTGAACGAGTAGATTTCAGTATAAATAGAATATATTTGTAAAATTTTATAAAATCTGATGTTGACAACTATATGACTTCCTTGTACGCCCATTAAACTATATATATTTTTTCATTTTTTAAATAAATACATTTAAATTTTTATTAAAAATACCTCTTTATAACACCAGATTTTGGATGCTAATTAAAATCCAATTTGGCTACAACTCTGTAACCCATGAAAATAAGTATCATTACGATATATCGTTGAAAAGCTCTCAATGAGGGCTTATTACTGCAGTTAAGAAAAAATCCAAATTTTATTTTGATTTTGGGCATTTTTTAAAAATTTTAGTGTAGTCAATTGCAATCAAAACGGGAAGTGCACAACTAGATGTTACAACAGACCTAAATCCAAAATTTCAACATCTTAGGCTAATCGTTTTTGAGTTATGCGAGATAAACAAGTATGCACATACATACGTACGTACAAACGTTGAAACTAGTCAAAATGGATTCAAGGTTGGTTAAAATGGATATTTCCGTTGAAATCTGAAAAGCGAAATTTTTCGCGAGTACAATATTTTCTTGTAATAAAAACCTACACATTTATTAGGGATTTTTTAAAAATCTGAATGGCAGAAAGGCTCTTGGGCTAGACGGAATACCAGCAGAATTACTGCGCAATGCAAGTGAGGAAGCGATAGATAGATTTTACAAACTGATTTGTAATATTTTACGTAAAAGGGGAAATTTCGGTCAGACTTCAAAAATTGACTTTTCCCGGTTATTGTTATGATTCTAAAGAAAGCAGGAGCAGATAAATGTGAAGAATAAAGAACAATTACCTTAACTACTCATGCATAAAAAATCTTAAATAAAATTCTAAGAAGAGTTGAGAGGAGAGTGGAAGAAGTGTTAGGAGAAGACCAATTTGGTTTCAGGAAATGTATAGAAACGAGGGAAGCAATTTTAGCACTCAGATTAACAGTAGAAGGAAACAACCCAACATATATGACATTTATAGACTTATAAAAGGTATTTGATAACGTAGACTGGAATAAAATGTTCAGCATTTTAAAACATTTAGGGTTCAAGTATAGAGAGAAGAACTATTGCTAACATTTACAGGAACCAAACTGCAACAATAATAATCCAACATAAGAAAGAAGCGCTAATAAAAAAAGGGAGTTCGACAAGGATGTCCCTATCCCTGTTACTTTTTAATCTTTACACAGAGCTAGCAGTTAATGATTTTAAAGAACAATTTAAATCTGGAGTAATAGTACATAGTGAAAAGATAAACATGCTACAATTTGCTGATGATACAGTAATTCTAGCAGAGAGTAAAAAAGATTTACAAGAAACATTGAATTGCATGGATGCGAAAGTAATGAAATGTGGTAAAAATAATGCAGATGGACCACTGACTGTAAAAATAGGAAGACAAAAGTTTATAGAGATAGACTGTTATTTGGAAAGTAGAATTACTAAAGATGGACCAAGCAGGAGCCACATAAAATGCCGAATAGCAGAGGTGAAACGAGCTTTCAGTTAAAAATATAATTTGCTTTTATAATATAAGTATTAAGCTGTTTTTCGGCTAGAAGGATTATCGGACTGGAATAAGAATTTGTAAAAAAAACAAAAACGGAAGAGTGCGGACGATGACAATTATTATGTTTCAACAATTACATGGATGGTGTGGGTACTGCTTCTGCAGGCCAAGAGATCTAAAATACTGCCAGAGACCAGCGGAGAGAATCAGTTGTTCTGCGAAGCGGTATTCAGCGTAGTCGTGATAACAAGCGATAACCATAAGCAGTTTTGTAAAATCGAGTTCAAATCCCGATTTCATCGTCGCAGTGACTGTGAAATCAGTAAGCGTGTGGTAACATCGAGCGAAGATACTTCATGAGGATTCCAGCAGGGACAGTGGATGGAATGTTGGAAGTTGTTCGGTAAGTTATTGGTAAACAGTGACAGTATTCTACTCATTCATAAAGTATAGAGTAGTTCTATTGTGAACAGTAAAAGTAATAATATTTGCAGAGAATTGAATTGTATGTACTTTTAAGTGTTACCTTGTTGATGCGATAACAAGTTCTAGCAGTCATTAGGACGTTTTTTAGTAAATTAGACTGTACTATGGGTTTTATTCTGGAATAATTTAACTGTCTTTGCACAAATCTTGTCCTTTTTATTTGAAATACTACTGTATGTTATCTATTTATTATTATTTATCTATTTTATTATCTATGGTTTTAGATTAATATATAAAATTGTATCAGTAAGAAATTTTTATGTTAGATAGTCTCTGAATATCCTTGTTGAATCCCAAACTCGCGACAGTACGGAAACATTTTAATGGAAATACCTAACAAAAGGAAATTCCTTTTGTTAGGTAGATGGCTGCATTGCTCCTCACCCATTTAACTATTTTTATAAGGATGAAAAATTTTCTACTGACCGTGTGCCATCTTCTTGAGGTACCATTAACAATCCTATTTTACAAAAAGTAAAAAAAAAAACTTTCAATCAATTTAGTTCGAAATGGCCAGTTCAGTAAGGAGGTTTTGATGATATAAACTTAGTTTTCTGATTATATTGTGCTTAAAAATACAATTTTTTTCAGTGATTCATTACACCACTCACACACGCACATTTCTTGTACACTTCGTTGTCATTAACGATGATGGTTGTAAAATTATCAAAACGTATATTGACTGATATATTTTACATAGTTTTTAATATTCTTAAATCATTTAATTTATTCCAAACTCGATACTGTTAAATCATTCTTCGTAATATTACTTAGGTTAATTGTAACCCAATCATTTTTTTATTTTGCTTCTCTAAAATATTTAAGACAACGATTTTTAATTTTTTTTCATTTAACTTTTATTCTTAGAGTTCAGAGAATGTGATTATTATTAGTTACACCGCTTCAACGTCATTATTTACCTCCTCACGCTCTCTTTTTTTTTCAATCGCTTTCTGTTTTATTATTTTTCTTTACAAGTAAAAATTAAAGAGTCTAACAATAAAGTCGGTAACCAACATATTATTATGGAGTTTGTTATTCATTAAACCAGCGGTTATAGCAAAAGAATCGTTCTATTGAAGTACATTACTTTGGATATAGGTTACATTTCTTTTATTTTGCATATATAAACCGCATCCTTTGTGTTTAGTATAAGTAATTTTTTTCAAAAATTTTCAATTATTAAAAAAAAAAACTTAAAAGTGCACATGTTACTACTCTTTGTCTCTAAAATTTATTAATAGTTTAATAAAAAGTAGTAACACTAAAGTAAAATACCCCATATCCTTAAACACAAATATGTATACGTTAATTTACATTGTTAATTTCCTTTTATTTTTTTTATTTTGTTTTAGATTCAATATATTTAATAGAAGCTTATTTCGAAAAATATAGAATATTTTAAATTAAAAGCAGGATTTAATTTCAAAAAGAACCGTTTTATTTATTAGCTGGCAAAGTTATTACATTATTTTAAAAGATAAAAATTGAACTTAATTGTGGAAAAGGATATCTAAAATATGTCCTCCTCGAAGCGTTCGAAATTCTAGAATTCTTTTGATAAAATTCTATATCACTTTTTAGCGTAACAATACCTCAATCCCATTGATAATTCTTCGAATTTCTGTTTTCAGTTCAGGTTCTTATTTTCGTACTGTAAATTTGGACTTAATGAATCCCTAAAAGAAAAGATGCGCCAAGTAAGGTCACACGATCTTGCTGGCCAATTTACCTTGTTATTTTGCAAGCTGAAGCACCCGTTAAATTTTTGCTACGACACGTAGATTGTTTCATGCGCCATATGGCAAGTGGTTCCATTCAGCTAGAAATGCAAATGACGCCATAAAAAGTTCAGCCATATGGCAAGTGGTACCATTCTGCTAGAAATGCAACTGACGCTATAAAAAGTTCAATATCATCTCAAGATAATGTTTGCCATTGAAAGTCACTCCGTTTCCGACCTTATAAATAGAACGGCCTAATCACTTTATCAATATGAAATCCGCACCAAACTGACAGTCATTTGGTATACATAGGCCGTTCTTGAATGAATCGAGGATTTTCTCTACCCCAAATGTAAACGTTTTGCTTGTTGACAAGTGCCAAGATGAAAATACACCTGGTCACTAAAGATGAATTTCTTTCTTGTCGTCTACTGGTTGATTCTCCAGCACCTAATCAACGAATGCCTGGCATTTCAAACGGTTGGCTGGATTCAGTTCTGAGTTAGCTGAATTTTGAATGGATCCCGACGCAAATTTTCTTTTTAAAAGTCGCTGCATTGTGTCTTTTTAATTATCCAGTTACAGTGGCTGATGGTGCGATAAGCACCCAAAAATTCTTTCAACTTTCTAAACAAATGGTAATCGCTCAGATTAGGTCCGGAATGATGTCGATTGAAACATCCCATCTAAATTTTTCTTTCCCAGCATACGACGGATCACAGATGCTGAATAGCGGTAGTGCATGTTATCTTCCCACAACACAACATCCCGATTAGGATACTGTTTTTACGGTATTACTTTCGGTTGTATGATGGGAGTGGATGTGGGTGAAATTGAATTTTTGAAGTTTCTTTACGTTTTGAGGTAAAAGAAGTACGAAAATACTATTAAAAAACTTGAACGGGGCAAGTTATAAACGTTTTGATGCTCCAAGTCGGAAAGTTGATGTTTCTTTTTTTACGTTATTTATTGTTAGCAATATTATTCTGCGTTATCAGGTAAAATAATGATCTTTTTCATGTCCTACTTTGAAGGTCATGATGATTGGGTACGTATTTTTTATCTAAGGATTATATTCACTGTAAAGTACATATTTGAATACGCGCTTATGTTAGGTAAAAAGTCTTTTTAAAAATGTCTGATTAGCACGAGTTGATAATTTTTCAAATGGAAACAAAATAAAATAAAGAAAAGTCGGTCTTCTTGCTCAGAACTGCGCAAAAATCTTAAACTGGACAGTTGCGCAGAAAGTAGAAATAGAACATAGCAACCAGTAGCCTATACATTAGAGGAGGTGTCACGTTTTGAAATTTCAAGAGAAACACTATCACTGCCCGAATTTCCCAGTGCTATATTACATTTTGATAATCATATAAATTGATTGACAAAGGGAGGGACTAAAATCGGTGTAGTAAAACAAACAGTATCTTTTAAGGCGTACTTAGGATATAAAAGTAAATACCAAAGAGTGGTTATTACTGTTATCATACAAGTAATAATGAAAACACTTATAATACTCTTGTTGGTACTTTTCATATTTAAATCATCTCTCAAAAATTATTATCCAGGGATAGCTGTGGAACATTCGTGTAGACAAATATGAAGAGGCCGACGAAAATAAAATAACCGACAGAAAAAAATTAGAACTGTCAATGATACTTCATTCTGATTATGTACTACACACTTTAACATAAGGGAAAATCTAAGAGTTAAGTTAAATTTGGTATCGGTTTATCTATTTCTCTCAATTATTAGCAACCATTTTATTTCAAACATATTTACTATGACCTATCGTTAAATAGTTATATATTGAAACTATTGACTGCCCTTATAATATTACCGTCTAGATCTCCTTCCATTACTTAATTACCGATCTAGTTTTTCTGTTAACAGTTTGGTATAGGCTTCTATTTCCTTCAGATCAACTTAAAAATTAAATTGTTTCCAATTTAATCGACCTACCTCATTTTCAGTGTTAACCAGTAGCTTCAAAGGCATCCATTATTTGCGTTTCTGATTTCCTATTGTGAATTTCATCCACATTAAACTCTACACTCCAATAAACAAAGGTTTTTATTTTGTTTATTCTTATTTCTAAATCTATATTTAGTAATACGATTATATAGGCAAATAACTTTTATCAAAAAGGCTTACCTTCTTTTTAATAATCTGTTTTAAATATTTATTAAAATTTTAACTTTTATTTTTTAATATTTATTAAAATCTTATTGATTGTTCACAATTTGAAGTTTTACCGTTAAATAATTTCTATTTTTTTTATTTCTGGAAGATAAGATATGTTTCTTTAGTTTAATACTTTAAAATTCCATTATTTTTTATTTTGTTATATTTCATTAGCGTGGTTTTACTTTACTTTAAAATTTTAATAATGAATCCATCCCTCAATATTTCTTTAGTATTTCTATATTAAAAAAAAAAAAAAAAAAAAAAAAAAAATTATTTTGTTTTCACTCGATTGTTGTACATTGCAAATTGTTCAACCATCCTACCAGATGGATATTTTTATACCTGCTACAAATTCTTCATTCTATTTATATCATTATCTAAATGTTTAAATGACTTTTTCTCTCAACACTGTCATATGCCATTTCATAATTTATAATAAACCAGATGTAGAAATTGTTATTTTTCTTCAGCTGACCTTCCAAAATTGATATAAAATTTTCATCTCCCTTATATCCCCTCTCTAAACCCTAATGATTACCTATTTTGAATCAATCATTTCGTATTTAAAAAAATTAATGGAGAAATCAAATCCTCAACGATCGAAATTTAATTGATTACAGTGAAGAAAATTATGAAATGATACATAAATTTTATTCTGTGCTCAACAACCTTAGACATTTAGAAAAAATAACAATAACTAAATAAAAGGACCACGTTTTTAAATACATTAAAAAATTAAAAATAATGAAAAAATTAAAAACAGTTAATAAAGAAAAATAACCACTCAAAAAGGACAAAACTCAAACGTTTCGGCACATTAATAAGACCTGTTTATTATCCACTGTACAGCCCAGTCACCCTGCCGAAGAGCATGTTTTAAAGTCGGAAATAGAAATATGAATGGTAAAGGACGGTTGATTATATGCGTCTCTTTAGCAACGGAATCTGAACGTTCATTTCCCAGAATTTCCACGTGGCTAGGAATAAATGGTTAATTGACAGCTGATTGATGATCTAACTTCAAATGCTTGATGACTATTTCAATTTATGTGAAAAAACAACACAAAACTGGTATTGCTTTTTTTTTATAAAATAATACACAATAGTTTAAATTCATACCTCCTCAATGAACTTATGTAATCAGAATATGGAATTAATTACAATGTATTTTAAATGTAATATCATTCATTGCCACTTACGATGTATCGTTAAAAAGCTCTCAATGAGAACTTATTACTGGAGTTAAGAAAAGTCCAAAATCCACTTTTTTTTGATTTTGAGCTTCTTGAACACTTTTGGTTTAGGTGATTGCAATCAAAAGGGAAAGTGCACTGTCTTCTCAACATGCAACAAACCTATCACAATAAAAAATATAATATTTAATCTAAATATCTATTTAAGAAAATAATATTGACTACTTAACCAAAGAATTTAGAAAAGCGTCTTTAGGCTTTCATCTGGAGGTCTCGGGTTTGAATTCCAGTCAGCGTTAACCAAAGAATTTAGAAAGGCGTCTTTAGGGTTTCATCCAGAGGTCTCGGTTCGAATCCATGGCAGTCAGCCATGGCATTTTTATACGCTACAAAATTCCATTTCCGTATCCTATACCTAAGCTTCAACCTTATCTGGCGATATCACTAGTACAAATTACTACGTTTATTTGATTCTTTTTTGGTTTAACAGCATATTGCAACTAATACTGAATATGTAAATAAAAGATGACAGCATTTTACTTCTTTTTTTTTTTTTTAAATAAATACAAAGAAATTACGAGTAGAATGTAAAGGGAGAAAACATTAAACTTTTATAAAAACGAATATAAATAGGTGTGCAATTAAGTTAACTAATTTGACAATGCATTAATTAATATCCCTGCGACGTAGACTAATATTTAAGAGCTGAAAATTATTACTAATTATAAACCGTTAAACAACAATTTTCTGCATAATTTAATTTCAAGACATTATAAAGATTTATTTATTCTAAAAGATTAATGAAAACGAAATAAGATTATACGCAAATAAGAACAGAGAAAAACTGTTCCTGATTTTAATATTCATAAACTTCCATAAGTTATGAATCTTTTTTACAACAATTTAATTCAAGTAATGGTAATGATGTTAATCTTTCATTATTTCAAATAACAGTATAATAGGTGATTTTTTTTCATTCTTCCATGATTAAATAATTAGATAAAGGAATTGTAATAACCAGAAATTCCCTTTGATCAGGATTGTTCATAGCTGTACTAGATTTTTTAAATATTGTTTACGTAATCGGTTATTCTAGTCTATAAGAAAAAGCAAGCCGCGTTTTCTTGTAACGGCTTTTATAAAGGTTCTCACAGAGGAATGTCTTGAGCGCGTCCCACATTCACGCTTATTTCCCCGTTTAAATAACGCTCATATATTCTCTATTGTTTGCGTACGAGCCCTGAAAACAGGGACACAAATGTTTCATTATGGTTGGTTTCAATAAGATTTCCAGCAATCTAACATTATTGTTATTCCTGATAGTATAGATACCAAGATTCAATCTTCTAGCATTTTTGCCATTCGGTTTGGAACGACGTGTGGAAAATACTAACTACCCTCAATTTTGAGAATTCTGCAGAAGATCCGAACGTACTAAGGAGTCTTGGATTTAGCTTCAACAACCTAGCTGTAATCAAGGTAACACTAGCGTACGGCTAAACCTTCCAAAGTCAATTTTTTTTTATTTTCTCTGCAATTTAATATCGTTGTAAAACTCAATTCTTAATTTCAATATAAAATAAGGGAAGTTACTACAATATTCGTTAAGCACAGTTCGTTCAGTGTAAGTATATTACATAATAAAACGGTAAGTAAACTAAGTTTTAAATTTGGCTAATATAATCTATGTAAAACAGCCTAGAGAATGAGTTGGTAAGAATAACTTACGGTCTACGGTCGGATGAAGTTGCCCAATTTAACGTTAAAGAAAATATTGTTACTGCTGTTACTTATTTACTTAATGTTGTTTTGTTCACTAACTAATTAGGGTAGGGTATCGCAAAAGTATTTATGAGTTCTACGCTAAAGCAATTCGATTAGAGCTTACTTAATTCACTTTAGTTTGTTCTTCTAAGACTTAATTTTAATTCTTTTTACTTTCTTATTAAAACACATTATTATTATATTAGGAAATAATTATTAAATTTTAGCTTTAAAATATTTTTATTTATTTTATTAATAATTTGAATTGGTAATAATTGAATTCATCTTTTTTCAGTTATCTGTACTTCTTAAAAAAAAATAATAAAAAAATTCTGCTTTATTAGTTGATTTTATATTACATAATTTAAAATTATATTTAAATGCTCCGTTTTCTAAAAATTTCCATTTGTTTCTGTTTGTCATTTTTTATTATGGGAAGTAAAAATATGCTAACGTTCGTAAATTTGTTTGCCACCACCTGTTGCTAGATTATACATAATTTTTTTTTAAATCCAAATCCTTTTATTGTAATAAAAAGTTTACAACAGTACTTTCAGTTCCTTAGATTTTGACTTTTAAAATTGGCACCAAGTCTACTACCTCTAAAAAATTATTATCTTTAAAATATATCTAAAAAAATGCAAAGTTAAACATTAAAAAAAAATTATTTTATCTTTTACTGAAATATTTCTTTAGTTTTATGAATATTTTAAAAGCATGAGATCTATAAGTAAGAACTAAGCTCTCTAAACCTTAAATTGATTAAATAAATATTAATTAATAAATAAGTCTTTTCTACTATTTGCCTATGGATCAAGGGAAGTGTGGTAAAACCTTGATTTGAGCAGCATCATAAAATATATAATTATGAAATAAAAAAGCTGATGTGGATACCACATAATTCTCTTATAAGCGTATTAAATTACATAAACACTATTTTTTAAATGAAAAGTACATACGATTTTATTTCATTAATAACTTTTGATTTTTTTATCGTAAAATATTTTTTACAATCAGAGGTTAACAATACATTTAAATTAGAAAAAAATAAATTCGAACTGATTTAACCATCACATCGTAATATCCTTATAAGATCAAAATATTTCATTAATTAAAATTTTATTTGGCTACCACTCTGCAAACAATGAAATTAAGTACCACTTGTAATACATCGTTGAAAATCTATCAATGAGGGATTTTTACTACAGTTAAGAAAAAGTCTAAAATCCATATTTTTGGGAATTTTGGGCTGTTTTTTGACACTTTTGGTAGTATCGATTGCAATCAAAAGGGAAGGGGCACAACTTGATGTTACAAACATCCTAAAATCCAAAATTTTATCATCCTATAGCTAATCGTTTTTGAGTTATGGGAGATACATATCTACATAGGTACGTACAGACGTCACGCCTAAACTAGTCAAAATGGATTCATGAATTGTCAAAACGGATTTTTCCGTTGAAATCTGAAAACCGAAATATTTCGCGATCACAATACTTCCTTTACTTTGTAGAAGAAGTAAAAATGGACATTTTAAAATGAATATTAATAAATTAAATACATGAAATATTAAATTAAAGAGATATCGAAAAAGTTAGTAACAATACAAAAAATCATACTTGCTTACGTAACTGAAATAAAGTTTCTGAGATTTTTTTAAATTGCTTCAGTCTTTTTCGATCACTCCAGGTAATAAATATATAAAACAGGTATGAAATAAACCACAAATCAGAAAGCATTAAAGAAAATTATTTGAATACGTTTTCATATTTAAGTCCAACAGAAATATATAAAGTGCAAGTTTTTTCATGTTTTAGTTTTATTTTGAACAGATTGGGTGGGAAGAACCTTTAGTAGGTTCAACGATTATTAAAAATTGCAACAAAGATATAAAGAATTTTTTTGTAAGCTAGATTACTGTGCTAAGTAACATGAAAATAGTTTTTATGTATGGTATTTCTCTCTCTTTTTCTATTTAGCTTCCGGAACCACCGGAAGGTATTACTTCAGAGGATAAAAGAGGTGATATGTACGAATGTAAATGAAGTGTAGTTTTGTACAGTCTCAGGTCGTCCACTCCTGAGAAGTGTGGTTAATTGAACCCTAACCAACAAAGAACATCGGTACTCACGATTTAGTATTCAAATCCGAATAAAAGTAACTGCCTTCACTGGGATTTGAACCTTAGATCTCTAGACTTCGAAATCAGCTGATTTGCGACGACGAGTATTGCGCCGACCACTCCGGTGGGCTTCATTTGTGGCTGGATAGATGAGTAAATTACATTAATATTACCTAGTAATAAATAGTTGCGAGAAGAGTCACAAAATTCATTCTTATTCCTTCAATTTTTTTTTAAACGAAAATTTATACCACGAATTACCGATGTATCTAGACAGTTAATCTTTATTTCTCCTGCACAGTTTAATTGTTTGTTAATTCATCAGTTATTATCTTGCTTAAATATAATTTTCATAAATTGTATTTTTAAGAATTTTTTTAGGGCGAATATTACCTTGTAAAAATGTTGTTAATAAATACAACTTTCAATTGTGTCGTAGAATAAGATATAGAATGTCATTATAATAATTAATGAAATTATTTTGTTTTTATTAATTATTTTTATCTTTGTACACATATTTTTAATTTTTAATTGAATTATTTTCAACTTAGTATTGTTGTTGATGAACTGTATTATTTCTTAATTAAAAAAATAAATAAATAAATAAAAAATTCACTCGGATAACAAAATTCTGGTTACATTAAGCTTAGTTAGACGTGAGCAATTTCTAGTGTTTAAGCTGTCAAGTTTAAGATGTAATTCCATCACCCTTGACAGATAAAGAAGATTACTTTGTGAAATTTTCAGTTTAAACCATTTTTATTATTAATTGAAAATAACGTCTGAAAATTTCAAAATGTCAATTATTTTAAGGTTTCCTTTTTTTAAATTTATATAATATATAAAAAAAAGTTTAAATTGATTGATAATTTGATTACTCCCCATTATTTGAAATAATTTTTTTTTATAAAATTCGTAAAAAAATAAAATATTTTTTTTAACCCTTCTCTATAATTAAAAAAAAATCTGATGTGGACATCACATCACTTCCTTATACGAAAATCAAAAAATTTTTTTTTGTTTTTCTGTAATTGTAAAAGTTAAAAAAATTGTTTTGTAAATCTACTATCGCTCATTCTATAAGGATACCCAAAAAAAAGACATCACTCTTCTTCTCCGCAGTTCCGTTTCTAAATCTTTTATTTTCTGGTAAATTTCTGTGTTAGATTTTAACATATATGCTTCCTCTGTTCTTTTGTGCCCAAATATTCTTCTTTCTTCTTTTAAAAAATTTCTTACGTTAAAATTTCCTATACCCTCGTTTGCATGTAAGGCTTCTAGGCAAATTACTGTTTTTTAGAAACGTAGTTTAGCTATAAGAAATTCTGTTTATAGAAATCATAGTTTTTATACAATGGAAATATAGTAATACTACTGAATCAAAATTTTCTAATCTACTTGTATGTAAGTAAATATGGCTTTCTTTAGACGTTACTTGCACTCGTGGTTTTTAGCGTAAAAATATTTTTATTAGTCTTTTAAATAAGAAAGCGTTTTTTTCTGAATGGAAAATGTTTATTTCGCTCGTTTCACTGATGGGGCTGCAGCCCCATTGATTTTCTTCTGTA
>JAAAKQ030039209.1:1905-16804 GCA_010016005.3 Zanna intricata
TTGGTACGACATCCTTTACCTGGGGAAAATGAAATAAAATAAATAAATTTTGTTTATTATAATAAATAAAATAAATGAATTATCATGAATTTAATTAATATATATATATATATATATATTAAATCAGATGTGGACACCACAGGACACCTATTAAATTACATATACACATTTTTTTTTTTTTTTTTTTTAATGAAAAGGGCATAAAATATTATTTCATTAATAACTTCTGATATTTTTTTTTTTTTATCATTATTAAATTATTATTTATCCTAATAGTAATTTTTTTTTTAATCAGAAGTTAATAAATTATTAATATTATAATATAATAAAATTATTAATCAATCAATACAGTATCTAAATTTTAAAAAATGTTTAAAAAAAATTAAAAGTTGTTAAAGTCTAATTCGAACCGGTGTGCCTTCCCCTTGTATGATTTAACAATTTCATTAATTAAAATTATATTTAACTATAACTCTGGGACCAATGAAAATAAGTACCACGTATAATATATTTTTGAAAAGCACTTAATGAGGGAGTTTTACTGTAGTCACGAAAAAGTCCAAAATCCAATTTTTTAGAATTTTTGGCTATTTTGGACACCTTTGCTTCAGTCTATTGCAATTAAAGGGGAGGTGTTCAACTAGATGTCACAACAGTTCTAAATCCAAAATTTCAACATTCTATAGCTAATCGCTTTTGAGTTATGCGAGATACGTACGTATAGATATCAGCTGAAATTAGTTAAAATGGATTCAGGGATGGTCAAATATATAGTTATTTACTCATTAAATAAACGTTGAAAAAGATTTTAAAATAAAAAATAATAAAAAAAATTTTTTATTATAAGTAATGTTACATTTCTTTTGCATTAACTGAAACAGTGCCACATAATTTAAAATCATTTATCTATTTTACCAATGGCGTTTTAAAATACGTTATACACAAGAAATATTAATTTTATAATTAGATTAAAATTTATATTATATATAAATATTTTTCGAAATTGATAAGATGAAAATGACAGAGGTACTCCTCTAAAGAGAATGTATGTTACACAATCGTAGGAACAGATTTAGTTCCTTGGGTTTTACCAAGATTATAAACTGTACGTATCTTACTAAGTAGATAGTGGTCGTGCTTAAAGGATTATGTCGCATTTCTTATCTGTAGATTATAGTCAAGCCAATAAAAAGTCTTCTTTAACCTCTACTTTTTTTAATCAAGAACTATTCTACAGAGTAGAACAACAAAATATAAAATACTGTTTATTTTCAAACCCAACCCAAGCAACAAAATACTTTGTAGAAAATTTTATGCACTAATTTCGGTTGAAGAGATCGATAATATTATTTATTGTTGTTTTATAGTCAACTGATATAATTTTTTACTTAATTTTGGTGATTATTTGTTCATATGTGTTTTTATTAAGAAGAAGTCGTTTTGAACACAGAAGAAAAGATTTTTATAGTGGAAAATTAATCTTTTGTTTTGTACCAAGAAGCTTCTCAATTATAGTTCTTGTGTAAGAATGTACCAAATAAATCTTCAGTAATCGTTTGTTAAAAAAAATATAGAGGGACTCTATATTACTCTATAGTCTGCTCTATATAGACGATATAACTCTGTCAGTATTTAGAAACATAAACGGAAATGTTCAGTACTTAATAATGATAAAACATTGGAAGATATTTTAGTGTAAGCTTTTAAAATATTACATTACACCTTACTGTAAGGAGTTGTGATTGGTTCAATGTTTAATATAACACCAAAAATATGTAAAGTTGTAGAACGATTGTAGATAGACGTTTTACGTATGTACGGAGGACCAACATGTGTATATTATGTACAGTAGCTGATATGATGTAGTCGTTTAAATGAATAAGTACGATTTCTTGGTTAAACGATTATTTATTGTCATGAATTGTAGTATATGCGTTAATGACGTTGAAGGTATAATAGTATAACATAGTATAATCTTGAGTAGTATAATTTTCTTGTATTGTAATTAAACTTATGAATAATGAACTTGTATAATGACATAAACGACTTAAAAATGTTTTTAATTATGAGTGATATGTTGCAACTAACCTACTTGAAATACTACGAGCTACTGACTTGTTTGAAATGCTACTTGCTACTGACCAAGCGTTTGGAATTGTACAGCCTTCTGCTGGTCTCTCTACTGTAACTGAATAAAACTCGACTAGAATATCAAAAACGAACCGACGATGTCGGTGTCTACCTTAAACGTTCTCAACGCATAGAACGTAACATAAAAACGTAATATTTCATATAATATTTGATACGTACAAGAACGTAACACTTATGAATAGTTACGAAAATTTGCGCAACAAAAAGGAATACCTCTATATAGTGTTAAAGCTACTCGGCTATTTATCTTAAAGCCTTATCGTACTCATATACCACATGAGCTACACATAGTTAATTACTATGCTAGACTCCACTACTGTCAATGGTTTAATCAGTTTGTTCAGGAGAGCACTAAGTATTGAATAATGTATTTTTTACGGATAAGGCTTGATTTCATTTGAGTTTTTACGTTAACAGTAGGAATGATCGTTGTTGGAGCTCCAAAAATCCTCAATTTCCAGGTGAAGAATAATATTTCCCATATACATTGAAAACACTCTTAAAGTAGACCTCGACCAATAAATTTTAACGCAATTTATTAGTCCAGATCCAACAAAATTTGGATTTTGACCGAACCTTTTAGTCCAGTCAATAATAATAAATAGGAAAGTGCACAACTAAATGTTACAACACTCCTGAATCTAAAATTTCAACATTCTACCTGTAATCGTTTTTGAGTTATGCGAGATATGTACATACGTACGTACAGACGTCACGCCAAAATGGATTCAGTGATGGTCAAAATGGATATTTCCTTTGAAATCTGAAAACCGAAATTTTTCACAATCACAATACTTCCTTTACTTCTTACAAGGAAGTAAAAAAGTTTTAAAAATTCAAAAAATCTATATTTTCTACATTTTTCTGCTCTCCAACACAAAAATCACCTCCGAAGAGAATATTTTGATTTGTTTACTTATACAATCTTAAAGGGAAATAATTTAATTTAATTCTACTGAAATATGTACTACCAGTAAAACGTTACCTAAAATCTCTTTTTGAGTGTGGAAGTGAAACATGTTGAAATTTTATTGTAGTATTAGTAAAGCTTACATAAACTATAAAAGTTTTTAATCGATATTTTATAATTTTGAGTGGCTCCCTTACCTACAATATTGTCCTCAAAGTACTTTTTTGGGGTCATTTTCTCTTACTACGTATGCTTAGGAAGACATAAAAAATGTGATTAAAAATATGCAATACATGAAAAGATAGCATTTCGATTTTTTTCGGATGGGGAGAATTTGGAGCCAAATTTTTTTAAGATGGTAAGATAACCATATATTAATATAAAGTGGAATTATGTTCTCAAAATTAAAAAAAAAAAATTGACTCCTCCAAAGAAACTATCTATCTCACCTCCTGGAGATATTAATTCTAAAATTTTACCAATAAATTTCCTCACATACAAAAATCTCTGTACAAAATCTCATCAACATCTGTTTATCCGATCCAAAGTTTATAAAGCTTGAAACACTACCAACACACATAGGTGCAAACATTATCTCCATTTTTAACCTTTTTTTTTTTTTAGAGTCGATGGTCATGGAAACATCGATAAATATTAGAAAAGAAAACATACTCCATTTTTTTTTTTTTTTTTTTTTTACACAGATTACCCTACTGTATTTACTCTTGAACTGTGATATCAGGAAAGTAAAACTCCTATCAACATTAATAAACACCCAAATAATATTATTTGTGAATAATTTCGTCTTTCTTTTTAAAAAAATTTTCTTTCCTATTTTTTTTTTTGTTTTTTTTTTTCTAAAAACTCTTTGATATTTTTAATTTTATTTTTGAAAGTATTCCGATAAAAAATTTCTTCATTTTTAATATCTAATTCCTTCAGTTGTTTATCGAGTTGATGGTTATTTACAGATAATAATTTTGAATTTTTTTTTTTAAATTTGTTGTCCTCCATTCTTTTAATGTGGTACAGTTTTTATTTAAATGTTTTTAGAATTTTTATTTTCATCAGTAATTTATAATTAATAAGCCGATCAAGGCTTGTTTTACTCTTCCTGTTTGGGCAGAACTGGACCTCTGCTCTGTTTTTTAATCTCATGATTGTGAGAAAAATACTGTTAAATAACAATTAAATTATTCAGATTAAAATATCTGAAAAAGAAATTAAATTACAAAAGAAAGTATAATTAACTATAATAACTAAAGTACTCAGATTTTGACGAGGAAAACTTCACAACTTCATCCCTCCGAGGGACACTATCTATGATTTGAAACTTATTTTAAAATATAATGAAAGTATCTTGAAAATTTTAATCCAATCGGTAGGTTGGATCTCCCGTGATGCTTTTGCAAATAGACACTCAGAACCCGCTATAAATTTTTGCATTTATATATATATATATTTGATTTACAGTAATACCAAATAACATTACTTAATATATATAGTCTGATAAATCTGAAATAATCTTCATAAAAGATTAATTTAATTGATAAAAGCGCTGTTACTGTACTGAAGTGATGCAACGTAATTACGTGAAATATATTATTACAAGACATAGTTGTAATAAACCTTTATAAACTTTTACTTAATATGAATTTGTCAGATATAAGAACCAGTTTTAATAATAACAAACAGGAACGAAATAAATGTTTATGTTTAGTCTAGTAATTAAGCAATAGGAATAATTAATTAAATGCAATAATGTTAGATTATTTTGAAATATAATATTTAATCTTAAATATGCCGTTAGTTATCATATCAAATTCACTATTAATGAACGTAATAATACTCTTACGTCCTAGAAAAAAAGAATTCAACGCACAATATGTAACCTGAGTTAACAAAGATTTATAACAAGACAAGAATAAAGACATTTAAAAGAGATATGTTGATGTTAAAGAAATATCACAAGAAAATCATTTATCAGCCGTTGCAAAATGGTGTGTGCGAGACTCATTCCAGTGACGTACTCACAAATATACTCTATATATAAATGTATAATATTATATATATATATATATGAGAATATATACACATTATATTAATGTATGTACACATTGTATATAAACAAATTATTATCATCGAACGCGAAGGGCCCAGCCTGTATGCCCTGTTGGTCTGGTTTGGGCGTTATTGATGTCAGTTAGACAATACTATGGGTTCAGTCTTCTCTCCCACTGAATCTACCGGTCTCTTTCTAATACTTTCTTTCTCTCACTTAAGCCTGACAAATGATCCTACAAAATACTTTCGACCTAAGACCTTTTGTTTTACAAGTACTAAGCTTTAAATTTACAGATTTATCGGGTTAATATGATAAATGTAACTTCTTATTAAATAATACTAAAATTTAAACACATTAAAATGTGCGAGTGTGTTTTTTTTTTAATTTATTAAAAAATAAACTTTGAAATTAATAAATATGTATTTTTATTATAATTTGTATTTATTTTAAATATGTTTTTATTTTTTATTTACAATATTATATATTCTATTTTATTGTATAAAAAATAGAATTAATATTAAAAATAATAGCCTACCCAACGTTAAAACTGTTATAAACTAAGTGGTAATCCGAAATGTACGCTGTCTTTAATCCTACAGTATTTTAACCTCGTTTTTTTAGTCTAAAATCAGATTATTTTTGTAAGTCTGGTTTTCAGTTAGTTCTCATAATTTAGCCCTTAACTGCTGTGTGCTTAAAGAAATCTCTTTTTCCTCCCACTCTCTTTTTTTTTTCTCCCTCTTCCTCTACCTAAAAATATATATAAAAACAAATCATAATTTTGGATTAAAATCTTAAAACAGATTTTTATAATTGAATACTTTTTATTTTTATATTTTATTTTTGTTATTATTTTGACGTTTTGATTTTTGTTATTATAATTTTGATTTTTGTTATATATATTTTTTTTTTGTTTCAGGTAACTTTGAAGTTATTAAAAATAGTTCGTACTTATGCTCGTGAGTATAAAAGGTTATTCAAATTAAATAAATTTAATTTTATGAAATAACATTATTATTTTTTCTGTTTTTTTTTTTTTATTTTTATTTACTTTCATACCCATTCAGACAAATATATGTATACAATAACTGATACAGACGACTATGAAACGGTAGAGATCCGGCAAAACCATTCCGCGTGTGCGTATTCATCTTTATATGTATTTATGTATAAACGTGTGTATTATTTCATTATTAAAAATTATCTTTAAAAATTAAACTGAAGAAAACACAAGCAAAAAAAATTCTTGATTGTATTAAATAATTCGAATTTAGGCCTTTTTAAAAATTCAAAAATGAATTCTATAAATGTGTAATGTCATAACTAATCTTTTTTCCTTACCATCTCCAAATTTTGATGCTTTTACGGTTTTTCAAATATTGACAATTCATTACGTAACAGACATTTTAACTACATATAAAAAAATAATCATTCATATTGAAGAGCTGTAGAAGAAAATTTTTATAGTTAATTATTTCCTTGTACAAAGTAAAGGAAATATTGTGACCCCCAAAAAATTTCGGTTTTCAGATATCCATGGAAATATACATTTTAACCGTCCCTGAATCCATTTTTAATAGTTTCGGAGTGATGTCTGTATGCACGTACATACGAATGTATTTCGCATAATTCAAAAAAGATTAGTTGCACGATGCTGAAATTTCGGATTTAGGATTTATAAATCTAATGGTGCACCTTCTCTTTTGATTGCAATCGACTGAACAAAAGTGTCCAAAGACCTTTTCTTAACTGTAGTCATTAGCCCTCACTGAATGCTTTTCAACGATATATCATAAATGGTACTTATTTTCATTGGTTCCAGAGTTATAGGTAAATGAAATTTTATTTAATGAAATATTTGGATCTTACAAGGGGAAAGCACATGGATTCGAATCAGACTTCATCTCCTTTTTTTTTAATTTAAACGCATTGATTTATTAATAATTATTAACCTCTGATTGTAAACATTTTTTACTATAAATATTAATTCAATAATAAGATAAAAAAAAACCTATTTCGATGAATATCTCAAGAATGCGTTTACAAATAAACTTAATATTTGGTAAATTGTATTCAGTATATAGTTCATTAATTTTTTTTTTACCGGAGATTTAGAAGTAAGGATTATTAAATCTAAATAAAAATCTCCAAAGCATGAAATTTTTGAAAATTTTTCAAATACATAAATTTAAATAAATTATGTTTTTTTTTTTTTATTAATTGAGCTACGTACAGATTTTATTGAATTCATTTTATGTTGGTGAAAAATTTCAGTTGAAGCAGTTGAGTACTTTTTGTCGTGGAGGAATGAAACAGACACCACTAGATTTATATAAATGTATGTGTGTGCGCGGACGCTTATATCTCTGTGTGCGCGGGCGCGAGCGGTGTGTGTGTTTTTATTTTGTAGCATTAGTATTATTTTAGTAATATAGTAATGGAAAGTAAAAAATTAACTTTTATCCAGAGTACTTTTTTTTTGTACTTAGATTATTTACAGATTTTATTACCTTTTTATAAACTAAAGTAGTAATCTTATGCAGTATTATTTCTTTCGTATAAAATAACAATGTAACGACTTACTTCCTACTCATAAGAACAAGGTTATACTTGTTTTCTAAGTGGGAAATTTGTTTTTTTTTTTTTTTTGGGGGGGGATTAAAGGTAAGATAAGGTAATTAGGATGTATGAAAGTTGAACGGATACAATATATTATGTTGTATCAATGATCTAAACCAATCTTTTTTTTTTTATTTCTAATTAAAACAGGAAATTATTTTCATTTTTATTACATCATTGCTATTGTATCTTAATAGAAATACCAGGGAAAGGAAAACACTGGCAGCCCCCACTTGTACAACACGCTTTAGATCTTCTGAAAATATAAATTATATAGTAGTTGTTTTATTTTTATGTTCCAGATTTGGTTACAACTTTAGGATTTTCTTATGTTTAGACCCTATCAAGTTTTTATTAATTTTTAATTTAATTTCAGCACTCAAATTTTCATTAAAATTAAATAAATAAAAATTAAAGGAATTGCTTTTTTCTGAAACTTTTTTTACTAACGTGATTTTCAATTACTATATAATATACCAAAAGTATGTGGAACGTAGCTTTCCCTGTTACTCACCAAGTCATAGCAATTTCAATCAGAAATGTTCATCATTTAATTAATAATTAAAAAAAAATAGCTGATCTTTGTTTTAATTATATGTCTAAGAAAGTATGTACGGTAAGTAACTAAACGTAATCATAGCACCTATGAAGTGATATTTGATTAAAAAAAAAAATAACAATTCTTTTAAAATATCAAAATTGCTATATTATAATCAACGTAGAGAATAAATTACAGTTATAAATAAGTAATAATAAATCCTACGTAGCTGCTATTACGGACAGCTGCTTGTAAGACAATGCGCCGACTCAATTAATTTCTTTTAATAATTATAGTACATTGCTCGCCCTGAATCAGAATATTTAATCATGTTTTTATTTAGAAATATCATTTCATACGCATTATTATAAAGGTTATTTTTAAAAAAAATCAGATGTGGACATAACATGACCTTCTTTTCCGCCTATTAAATTTTATCTTTTTTTTATATTTTTTCTTTTTCTTTTTTTTTTTAATTGTTATTGAATTACTTTTTTTATTGTAAAAAAAGTGTTACAATCATATGATTGTAACATTAATAATTTAAATAATTATTAATAAATCAATACGTTTAAATTAAAAAAAAATAAATAAAAAAAAGGATGTGAAGTCTGATTCGAACCGATGTTTTTTCCTCTTGTAATTATTTCATTATTTAAAATTTTATTTGGTTACAATTCAGAAATCAATGAAAATAAGTACCACTTGATTTTCATTTTCGTTAAAAAGCACTCAATGAGGGCTAATTACTACAGTTAAGAAAAGGTCTTTAGACACTTTTAGTTCAGTCAATTGCAATCAAAAGAAAAGGTGCACAACTAGATTTATAAATCCTAAATCCGAAATTTCAGTATCGTACAGTTAATCGTCTTCGAGTTATGTGAAATACATACGTATTTACGTACATACATATATCATGCCGAAACTATTAAAAATGGATTCAGGGATAGTCAAGATGGATATTTCCGTTGAAATCTGAAAACTGAAATTTTTCGCGATCACAATATTTTCTTTACTTCTTACAAGGAAATAGTTAACTCTAAAAATTTTCTTATACAGCTCTTCAATATGAACAAATTTTTTTTTTGTATCTAGTTAATATGTGTGTTACGTAACGAATTGTCAATAACTGAAAAACTGTTTTTCTAAAAGCATCCAAATTTGTAGATTATAATAAAAAATCATCACTTATTATATCAAATATTTATAGAATTTATTTTTGAGTTTTTATACTGGCCTAAATTCGAATTATTTAATACGGTCAGCAATTTTTTTTTTTTGTGTTTTCTTCAGTTTATTTATTTGATCTTTATAGATAATTTCCAGTAATGAAGTAATATTTCATAACTTTACAAAAAAAATTACGTGAGAATAAAATACGATTACTCTCTATTTTTCATTTTATTTAAAAGTTAATTATTAAGTTTCAAATATTTCGGTAGAAACGTATTGCGACAAATATAGTTTGAATTGATACCAGGAAAACTTTGGCTTAACTCAAGAATGGGGGAAAAGAATGTATTTACATGAAAAATAAGCAGTTCTGCTCATAAACATTACTCCATATCAGTTTATGTGAATTCCAACAAACAGAAGGAAGGTGTATTTTCTTAAGCAGTAATTATTTTAACAATATTTTCTTCTAGGCATTAATTTGTTGTAATGTTACCAGTGTTTTACAATGTATATATGTGCAACATTTTAAATAATTATAAAGAATGAGTTATTTATTTATTTATATCTAAAACTGATCTACGGAAAAATTAGAAAATATAATAAATTAAACAAGGTTTCTTTTTTTTAAATGATTGATAGCGGATGTAATGAAATAAAATTTTTATATTTTATTCCAGAACGTTTTCCTCTTTCTATTATATTTTTCCTAATATTTAAAAAAATATGAAAAGTATAGCACATGTTTCTGACAAGACATAAATATTAAAAATTAAAACCACGACCGCCAATAAAAACATTGCCCTTTAATACCGTACAGGATAATTACTAACATAGGATAATTAAATAGCGTGCGGAATAAAATTTTGCATATAGCACAATTTTTTTTCAAATTTTTTAAATTTATTTAAACACATATGTATACACAGTGTGCCCCATAAGTTTTAAGACTGTGGCTGTAAAAGACGCAAAAAGAATTACGACAAATTTTTCAACAAATTTTTTATTAAAAATAGTTTCTATTAGTAGTATACATGTTTGCACGATCTTTCAGCTTTTTCATGCCTTTCAAAAACTCCACTTTTGAAATATTGTTGAAGTTCGTTGTCGCGGCTTCTTATATCTTGTCTATCCAGCAAAATGTCTTCTTTCAAGTCCACCTTTAATTTCTGGAACAGATAGTAGTCAGAGAGTCTCAAATCAGGCGAGTACGGTGAATGGCTGAGCACAAGAATCCAAAAATTGAATGTTAATCGCCGCGGAATGCGCTGATGCGTTATCATGGAAGAGGAAAAAAAGAACGATCTTTCCACAACTCGGGTCTAACACGCGCAATCTTTTGCAAAGGCATCTAGTATTTATTGGTAGAATAAAGAATTCACAGTAGTACCTTGAGTAACAAATTCTTTGCCTTCGATGCCTTTGGAATAAAAAAAAATGACCAACATTGTCTTAATTTTTGATTTTTTGAAAACGGAATTTTTTTTTGGTCCGGCGAATTTTCGCCGACCCACTCAGCACCACCAAAAAACAGCAGAACGACAAATAACAGATGCACCATAAGCCAATTTTAACATTTCAAACGTTTCCGTTGCACTTTTATCGGCTTTAAAGCAGAATTTTTTTCACAACATATTCGTTATATTTATTCATCGTAAAATTCCGACCGCGACCAATTTGATAATACCACGCGAACTGCTACTGAACAGCTGCATGTGATTCGATTGACTTCAAACTTCGTTTAAGTGAGAGAAGGTTTTGCTAACTAGTTCCCAAATTTTCATGAAGATAGCGCTGGTAGTACTGATTTTATAGCCACAGTATCAAAACTGTTGGGACACATTGTAAATATGTACTACGATACTCCCGGTAACGTAATGATTCCAATGCGGGTCATAAATTTAAATCGGTTCAGCTGTTGAGCTGTTACGGTGGAACTAACTATGTATATATATATATATATATATACCCGAAATACATTATTCTCCTCTTTTGGCAGTCGTGTAATAAAATAAATCATTAGATTATAAAATACAGTGAATATTTTTTTAACGTAAATTTTAAATATTTTAATTTTTCAAAAGTCTAAATTTATTATATTAAAAACAGTTTTTTTTAATTTTTACAAACGTTAAGTTTGTTTAATAAAACTTGATTTTCTTTTTGTCTTTCATAGACCTTATTAAATAATTTTTCAGAATAAAATATTCTACAGGGTTTGATAATAACTTTGATACTAACTAATAAATGATTAAAGTCATTTAACTAAGTTATTGGACTTCAAAACTAAAGAAAGTTTTTTGTCACCGAAGTTTTCTGTTTTACGTTAAATGTCATGAAACCTACGGAAAGTATAGTTCTGGGATCTGTATTATTCGATTTTTCAAGTCAAAAAACATAAGAAATCATCTGGGCGACCCGAAATTTGCGGAAAATTTTTTCGTTAGCCTTAACTCGATAACAAAGCGTATTTTGGAACACATAAACATATGTTCGAAAATGCTAAAAACGTTATAAACGTTTTTTCTTTATTTCAAGTTGTAGATTCAGTTTCCAGATTATTTCCCTTTCCATTTGAATCACCTGCATATATATATATATATATATATATTTATGTAGCTTTGACACTCCCGGTAACATAAAGATTCCAACACGGGGTCATACATATAAATTGGTTTATTACATACATAAATCCTAAATATATTGACTCCTTTTACATTCCCGTAAAGTATGGTAATCGGTCCAGTCTGGGTATATGCGTTTTACACCGGATCTTTACGTTTTGACACCTATGGTAACCAACAAACATGATGGAAATTTTCCGGATCTTCGTATGTAAGTGTTTGCGCTTAGGGATGTTGACCTCTAAATCATCTTATATCTCCAGAATTACATGACCGATTTTGACCAAACTTTGTCAGATTAAATCGATATACGGGACACTGATAATATTAAAATCAACTTCTAAAGGTCAAGGGAATGAGGCTGTAAATCAAGGTGTCAGTATCTTGAGATATCGGTAATTAAGAACTTATTTTTCTTAGGCACATTTGTTAACAATTAAAAAATAATATTTCAAACAATTTTTTTTTTTAAAATAGTATCTCTCCCTCCAAAAATGCTCTAAATTAATTTAGTGGCTAAGTGGGTACAGCGTTTCAGTTGTACCTCCTTTCACTTCAAGGAGCGCTACTGTAGCACTATCGTACAGCTGTTGTAGTCGTCTTTCTTTTCTCGGTTTAGCCTCCGGTACCAGCTGCATTGTAAAGTTACAGGTGAGCGATAGAATTAAATAAATGAATTATTGTTATTATTATTTTTTTTTTAACCTCCGGGACTACCATTAGGTACTAATTCAAAGGATGAGGATGAATGACAATTTTGAAGCGCAGGATTCGAACCCGAAAGCTACGGGTGAAATAAATTATACTTTAGTGTAAAAATGCATTTATAGTGGCTGCTAATACCGCTACACCCTCTTTAATTTTAAATACAGTATGCGCGCTCGCTTTAGTTAGAATGTAAAGAAAAAATATAATATCTAAAGAGAATTTTTTTTTCAGTGAGTTCGTCAATTATTTCTGATTTACAATATTTCTTATTAATTTATCAAATTAAATTCCAGTACTGTATTAGCATTTACTTGCTATTACAGTACTTTAGAAATCAGAATAACACTTTTTTTTTCTTTTTTTACTGATGTAACCGGTGTTTTAAGATACTTATGACTTTATAATTAAGACTTAAATATGTTAAAATTCTGTATTATTTGGGCTATTGGAATAATCAAATCTATCACACTCCGTTTATTTTGCTGTACGTCAAATTTCTTTGTCCTTTTATTTATTTATTTTATATTCAACGCCTTTTTAATTCAGGACTCGTTTCAGATCAACACATTCCATAGATGGTAATCACAGAGAGTTTGTATGTTTGTTTGTTCGTCTGTGTTGTTTATTTTATATTTATTTATACAAACATTATTTATTTTGTTGATCAATCAAGAGTAAAAGATTTACAAAACGGACCGCTTCTTCCATCAACATCTTTTTCTTTACTTTATCACTTGTTTATCTTCTTCGTCGCCACTCTTTGAGATATTTTTATTATTATTATTATTTTTTTGTTCTGAATAATTTATGTTACAATTTTTTATATACATCAATTTTATTGTAAAAAAAAACTTCTTCCATGTTTTTGGATTATAGTTGTTATAATAGCGCTGTATTAGTTTTCATGGTAATTTATGATAATTTATTTAAATTTCATGCGTTTTTATAGGTTTATATTTACTGTTTGAGGGAAAGTACATCGAACAAAGTGACAAATTGAAGTACCAAATCGGTGATTTAGTGAATTAAATTCTTTTACAATATTCTGTTACATTTTTTCGTTTCTAAAAACCATTATTTAAGTCAGAAGCCCCATTTTCTCCGTGTATAAACCTCTTTTTTCTATTTTTTTCTGTTTAGTCTCCGAAGCTACCGTAAGGTGTTATTTCAAAGGAAGCATGCGGATGATATGTATGAATGTTAATGAAGTGCAGTCTTGTACAATCTCAGTCTTGTTCCTGAGAAGTGTAGTTAATTGAAACCCAACCACCAAAGAATTATTTTTATTGTTTCTTTTAGTATTATATTAATGATTGTGTAATTTGTGTGTTAAAATACTGAACGCCTGGTGACGAAACGTGGCGACGTTTAGGGCTAGGAATGAAGCCGTTGTGTCTAGGTCATTCTAGTCCGTCCACACGCAATAGTGGATGGGTCGGAATTTTCCGATGATGACTCAAGAGACCCTCGAATAATTACGGGAAGTGAAGGGTGTGAAATACAACCCTGAAACTTGTAGGTTATGGACGGGAAGGGTAGTTTCTCAATAAAGGGATCAGCATTCCAGCAGTGGAGGTCAATGCGTTCCGAAGAAGCTGGGAGGACTCCAATGGGATAGCCCCAGATGGAGGCTAAGACAGGGTGGGCAGACTGCTGCCACGACACTCCGCGGCGAGTAATGCCCTAGTAATACTAGTAATTCTGTGTAATGCCTAACGGCGGGTCCGGTTTCCGTGGAGGTTTGTGTAAAAAGAAAAAACCACCAAAGAACACCAGTATCCACGATCTAGTATTCAACCGTGCATAAACCTGGTAATATAACACATTACTTAATTTTATATGAATCGCCCCACTGAAAATAAAAAGCATTTAAAAGAATTATCAAATAAATTACGTTTATTATCAATCCCTCATATTTTCCATTATAATGGTGTAATATACTACAGTTATATCCAAATAAATAAAGATTATTACCAAATTGTAACATCCCAACCCTCCCGTAGGGGAAGATACCTATCCTGTCAGACTTTCCGGTGCCGGCCTCCGTAGCCGAGTGGTAGCGTCTCGGCTTTTCATCAGGAGGTCTCGGGTTCGAATCCCGGTCAGGCATG
>JAAAKQ030039231.1:0-16804 GCA_010016005.3 Zanna intricata
CGTTAGGTTATATCTTCAGAGGATGAGATGAATGAATTGTAGCGTGTGTGAAAAATGCCATGCCTGACCGGGATGATGGTTAATATAGTAACCAGCAGGAGGCTAAGGGTTAAACTAGAGAAATCTATATAAGATTGTTGTTGGAGCTGAATTATTGATGTAGGAACTGTGAATTGTTTATAGAATAACAATTTTTCTGCATAATTAACAAATTGAGGTTGTTGTGCACATGTACTATTTGAAACATAACATTGAAAATATTATTTCACAACTTTCTGTTTATGGTTGTTACAAGAGTTAGTAGGCACTTCATCTATCTCCTGTACTAAAAAAATTATGATGCTTAATAAATATATCTATACTTAAGACTTAGTCGTTTGTACTTTTATACAAATATAAATAAATAACTTTGTCTACTAAGTACAGAATAAAATTAAATTAGCTAGGATGACACTTATCTTTTATCATTATATTTACACATGAATACTTTCACGAATTTCTCGCATCTTCAGTTGATCCAATTTTTTAATTATTTTCATAAAGTTACAGACTATAAAAAATACACAACATTAAAAAAAAAATCTCTGTAAATATTATTAAAATAAAATTGATTAAAACTTGGGATATAAACTTTAAAATCAGTTTAAATCAGAATGGAAATTAAAATTTAAACAATTAAAATTAAATTAAACAATTTGTTTAATATTTGTTTAATGTTAAATAATTTTTAACATCCAGTAAATAATAGGACACCTTACTGGGATTTAATTCCAGAACCTTATAATGAAAGGCAGAAATTAATTTATTACACCATTACCTAACGCTGCACCTTGGAGATGGAAGTAGTATATTAATATTATCAATTATAATAAACATAATTGTGTCATTCGGTTTGTATTTTTAACCCTTGTTTATCATTTACCCCTCTCATTTCTTTGACTTAGCTGTAAGGCCATTTTGCATTAATACATCATATTAAATAATTATTTTTATGATATGCAGAAAGATATTTCTGGTGCTGTTGATGAAAAAAAAAATGCATCTAATGAGTGTAATCTGCATCATAATTTATTTTAAACACTAACTGTTCCTTAAGTAAAGTCTTTACTCTTAAACATCTTTACTTATTCTATTCGCAACCGAATGTATAATAAAAAATATTTAATATTTAACAATAAACTGTTATAAAAATGATATTATTGTGATTTAAGATATAGTGATGTCAGTAGTTATTCTCAGTTATGTTGATTTAGTAATGAAGATCATAGATGAATTAAATAATTTTAATTTCTTATTTCATTACATTGCCTTATCATAATGATGACCTCTTATTAAATTCTTGAATTCTTGATATTATATTATCATATGAGCTTGTAATGGTTCCATCTCATATATTGATAAATATTTTGCTAAATCTGAACATTTGACTTGGCCTCCATATAAAATTCAGAAACTTGCATTTTGTGTCGAGAACCATTACATCGAAACAAAATTTGAAAAACTTCACATATATATCTGAATTCATGACTAAATATTTCACAACATAGTATAAAAGATAAACATTAATTGGAAGTCACTTTCCAATAACAAATTATCAAATGGTTTCTGTATTTCCCCTTCATCGGAAGTTTTCAAGAGATTAGCCTGTTGTAGACTAAATTCTTACTTAAATTATTTTGACTTTTTATATTTTAATTCTTCATTAGCTTTGCTTTTATGAAAGGAAATGAGTTGTTAATGCAGTGTTTGATTCTGTAAATAACATCATCTCGGCTCTGGATGACTGATTTGATTATATGGTGTAGATTATTCTGTAATCTTTCCATGGCATTCAGACAGGTTGATCGTTTAATGTTATCTATCGAGGTTTAATTTTGCAGAATAAGATAGAAACACTTAATCTGTTTAAATCTTACCTAAGAATAGAATTCAGGTAGTTCAACAGATGGTTAAGCCTTTCTGTCTTGCAAAAAGAAATTGCAGGTCGTGGGGCACACCTGAGATTCGTAATATATATGACTGATGTAAGATCTGATGATGATAAGTTTAAACCGATAAGTTTAGAATGATATTGTTCTAGTTTGAGTTTATAATGAAGAATTACCATCTGACGATATAATATTATTACCAGCAGTATAAAGAATGACTTAGAATGTTTGGTTAGTAACATATAATTTTTTTTAAACTGGTGATGAAACTGAGTAAAATAATTTTTGTACAAGAAGAATGTTCATTAAAATGTTTAGGGAATGTCTATCTCCTCTCAGATTTTGTAGAATGAATGCAGTTCCTGGAAATATACATACATAATTGTAATTGTGTGTACTGATTGTTAGATTTATGTTGTACACTCAGGTAATGTATATTTTATTATAATTTTACAAGAATACTAGACAGATTGGAAACTATACATTCACTTTCTTACACAAAGAAACTGAGAAATTTTCAGGACATATTCTTCTGGTGAAAATGATGATAAAAGTTTATGTAAACATAGATCTGGAAACTCTTTGTTTTCAAGTTAGGGCTAGAGAAATATTTTTCCCAGATTTCAGTTCTTCTAATAAAAAGAGAAGCTGTAATTTCCAGTACCCAAATTAAGAAGTAAACTAGGTGGTTTATTATGTAATTTATAAACTCCAGGTTCCAGAAATGTACAGTTTCCAGTAGTTTTTAATATATACAATGTAAAACACAAAATTTGGTGTCAAAAAAAAAAGTTTTTTTTTATATTGTACAGTAGTTTTGTTAAATAACTAATAAGGGTGGAATATTTAGTAACAAAATTTGTAAAGAAATTAATTATGAGAAAATTAATTAAATATAGCTTATAAAAAGTAAATAAAAATGTTTAAAAATCAGTTTTTTATTGAAACAAAACAATTGAAAAATAGACAAAATCGTATTATTATCTACTTAATAAACATTATTCTTAAAATAGGAAAGCAAAAAATAATATACATGCAATGATAAATTATAACAGAATATCAAACCTCTGTTACAGTAATTTTTTGAAATTCCCTCCTTTATATCAGAATATCCCTCTTCTAGATTACATTATGTAAGGTATAACTGTATCAGTGTGATCTTTTATTTATATACAAAACAAATATTCATGGCATTCAGATTAAAGACCGACAAAAAAAATATCCAGTTTATTTATAAAAAGTATTTGACAGAAAAACTTGAATTTTGAGATAACTTATAATTAAATTTATTGTTTTCAATTATGAGTTTGTTCTTAATATCAATGGGCTGACCGTCGGCCCTTTACCGAGCCAGTGGTCAACACCAGTGATGTCACTTGTTAAAAATCAAGTGTTGTACAATTTGCATAAAAGACTGACTACCGAGTAGGAAAAACATCTTTCTTGATAGTACTGTCATATCATTTTGAATGAGAACACTTATTCTTCTTCAGCATTCAATGACGATGAATAAATTTGAACGATATACTCACATAAAATTTTGCATGAGCTTCAGTAAATCAAGTATTCCGACTTACAGTGCTTCATCTAACAGTGTTCTTAACTAATCGTTGAATGTTAGTTAAATATCATGTTTGCTCAAGGCTGCCAATCGACAGCAAGAATTTCTTTTTATTTATTTTTTTTCATTTTGAAATTTTAAATTTAGGTGGATACAGTGGAAAATATGGAAACAATTTGAACGAAGACTGTCGCTGCACAAAGCAAGATATACGTGATATGATAAGAATATGTAACTGGGCCTCCAAGAAATCTTAAGTAAAATGTTTGAACTTTCCTCAAAGTGTGAAATTTGTCCCTCTGCTCTCTTTTTATTCTGTTAAAGGAAGCAACATTTGTGCTGTGAATGCACAACACAAAAGGCCAGTTAACAACTATCCAAATATATCAATATCATCATGGATGACCACTTAGGTTTTTATATCTACAGTCTTGAGACAACATTAACTGAGCTCAAGAAAGATATGACTGGAATTTTAAGTGCATGTCTGTTTTGCTTTATGACATAATTTTATTCATAGAGGACTTATTCATCCTGATGATAGGGTTTGAGGCACTTAGAAGGTATGCTGTAAAATAGACAACAGCCGTGGAAAAACGTGGCTGTTACACCTTCTCACATGTTCCTCAAAGCAATGCAGTTATTGACAGAAAATTGGTTGGTTATTGTCTTACACTCTTTTGCCTTGTTCTCCAAAATGAAATTGAATTTAAAAGATGATCACTTTGCTGCCATAGAAGACATCCTGGCACAATCGCAACCAGTACTGAATTGCCTTCAGAAAAAAAAGGTTTTGCCAGTGTATTTGAAGTTTGGAGAAGGCATTAAATTACTGGAAATATAACTAAGGAAACTGTTTTTTAATGTAGTAAGCTTATATTTTTTTCTGTTTGACCTAATCTGTGAGTTGTCTGTTACAACTTATTTTATTTGCCTCATTCTTAAATGATGCAAAGTTTTTACATTTTTTTTTGCCCATTTAAGAGTTCAGTTCTCAGCTGCCACAAAATATTAGTTCTTTAAAATTTCATCTGTTATCACTGGTTAGAACTTGGTTATGTTTCTTAATTTAAAAAAAAAAAAAGAAACAATTAGAAATATCTGATTCTGTAGAAAATTTGTTTGATTTGTATATTTGATCTGCAGAATTTTTGTAAAATTATTTTTCTATAGGATAACCTGTTTATGAGGATGAGAAATTTGTTCTTAATAATATTTCTTTAGTTTTATATATTAATGCTTAAAAGAATTAATTTCTTTGTATCTGTTGTTATCTAAAATTCAGAATGAGGTATCCATCGAGTCAAATATATATTCTAAATTTTCCTGAAATTTGTTTTATGTTAATATTTAACCTAAATATATATATTTATATATATATATATATATTTTTTTTTTGTTTTTTAGGAATTAAGTTAACTTTAACTAAAGAACCGCATGATGTTGTTGTAAGAGTTGGGGGTTCAGCTACACTTGATTGTGTAGCTGTAGCATCAGATCCAAAAATAAAACCAATAATCAAGTGGAGAACGAGTGATCAACAGCAGCTTAACTTCATTGCCGATCCTTACAGGTCTGTAGTTTTTTATCATTCATATGCTTAGTTGTTGAAATAAATTAACAGACTTATATAGTAATTCTGTTTTGAATTTTTCCTTTAAGAAAAATATCCCTTCTAATAAAAATAAATTAAAACTTCAGTTATTTTAACTTTCTTGTGTCATAAAGTCTGACTTTCTAATTTTTTTTTCTCATTCAGGATTAGTCTCTCTAAGGAGTGGTATTCTTTTTAGTAATTATTGAGGGTAGCGATGGTTGACATGACCTGAATAACAAAATTGAAACCTAGTGTTTGTTAAACGTAGTGCAAGGCTGAAACCAGTCGCTATATCTTCTAAGGAAAATTTTTTCTCGTTGTACAATATGATGATATAAATGAAGAAATTATTCCTGATATAAAATAGGATATGAATGTTCATTGTAAGTAGTGCATGTTTAAATCACGGCCAAAAATAACGGATCTCTTTCTTGTGACATGGAATTCCATTACCTAAGAATTTCAGCTATAGGCACCATCAGAAGGGAAGTAAATGTAATTTAAAGTAGAGATTGGTTCTAGGTCTATGCACCTCAGCCTAAAAGACTTATTTGTGGACATTCTTTTGCATCTTAGTTTCTTTGTTTACATAAGAGATTGTGTAAGCAACTGCACCATGTTTGATAAATTATGGGAATCTCTCATACTCAGAATTTACAATACTTTTTAGGCTGCTGAGATAGAAGCTTACTACAGTACCTTTACTCATACTTGTCCAACAGCGAGGGAGGACACTATGTTCCCCTTTTTCAGAAGGTTGTACAGACCAAAACCCATGTGATGTCCCCTATCTATCCCAGATCCGCAGTGTATGTGGGTTCCTCCTGGACAACTAGGGACTGCTGGGGCAGTTTGATTGGCCGGAGGTAGGCGCTTCAGCACCGAGCCTCAGTTAGATTTAGATTTTGAGTATCAATGGGGATGTGTTCGGGAGCATACACTCCCATGCTTCTGACACGATAGTGGTTGCATTTATATACTTTAGTAGAAATGGAGTGCACTGTTAAGGGAGTTAGGGAAGCAATAGTTAAAGTTGCGTTCAACTTATTGTAGTTCATCCAAGCGGACCTCACAGTTGGAGCTGCGGTGGGAGTTTAGAGGTTATACTCAGCTCCTGAACGGACCAGACCTGAGGCTCATGAGAACCTTTGTGGGATTGTCTGCACTCCATTCTGTAAGCCATTGTGGTGAGATAATGTTGTCTACACGAGTAGAGTCTAGCATACGTTTGCTGAGTAGGTGGTGATATAGGCGCGGGGTTTCGTGCTTTCGCGAAATTAGTGGTTTCAGGCACGGTGTCCTACATCTTCACAGAAGATGTCGGACACTGGCCACCAGTTTGCGGTTAATTGCCGATGTGAATATCCCTTGGGGCATTGGCATCGGTGGCATCTCCCAAGGTCGTTTGATGACTGTGGTGTTATCAGACCGAGGTAAAAGATGACCTCTGGTAGAGCCCATCAGGGCTAGGAATGGAGGGGGTGGTTGTGGCAGCGGTAACGCCACTTGACGGGCGTTTTTCCCCTCAGGGTTGAACTCTGATGTATGTGGATTCACAAATGCATCATGTGCTCTCCTGCGCAGTTTTTCTTCTGTCATTACATATTATTGTAATGCTGCAGGACGTTTGTACCTGCAGCATTGCACACACTTTTGCTGAATACATCTTTTTTGTTATTGTTAAGAAAATCTTTTGAAATAATTGAATTATTATATTTTTAATAATTTTTTTTAGGTTCTGTTTTTCTCTTTTTTTCTGTTTTTTTTTTTTTTATTTTATTATTTGGGAAATTTTATATTTTACTATCTTAATTCGCTATAATATTTTTTAAAAACACTACATTTTTCCCATTTAACATTGTCAATATTTATAAATTGTTAAATCTATTTATTTATGATGTTTACAAAAATTACTTGCTAAAATATAACAGAAAAAATTAAAATTACATTTTACAAAATAATTAACATTATTCTCAATACTTATATAGGCTACAATTTTTTAATCTAAATTAGTTACAACAATTACATGAAGTTTACTAAAATACATCATAAAAAATTTTAATTAAATTTTACAAAATAATTACAACTTATTTATTTCTATTTACAGTATGTTTTTATCGGTCCATAATTATGACCTAACATGTCCTGCATTTACCTTTGTTTCATCTATAATTATCGCCATTGACAAATCGAGTTTCAACACTTCCGTGTAAATAATTACAGCACATCGACACAATATCAGCCCTTTCTAGCAGGAACTTTCTGTTTATTTTCTTCCATTTACCCCAAGCTTACAAATTACTTTTCACAAGGAACTCAAATGATCCATATCATAACAGAGTAGTATGAAATTAACAGTTTTAAATAAAGGATATAATAAAAAAGAAGCCTACTGATTCAGCTCATCTTGGTTATTGGCCAGAATAAGATTGTAGGATAATATGAGTGGGGAATCCCCTGGCTGATACATATTAAGAATGCAGAAAATACAGAATAAATTGTGCTACAGCTTAATTGTGTACCAGCTTAATATGCATGTGAAAACATCCATTCTTCCAACACTGAAATACTTGTGCCTTAATGAAATTAATGTTTTGTTTGAGGTTAGTATATATGTGTGGATTCATACAAATCTAGTATCTGATTTGGTAGTATCTGCTCATATAAAAATTCTTATATTAAAACAACATTTTGTTTCTCCTTACAACTTCTTGAATAAATTCCTTTTTGTGAAGCAAGGATTTTGGACATTAGGATTGACCTTGAAACCTACTCATTCCATATTTTTTTATTTTTATTTTTGGTAGAGCTTCGTCGTATAAGTTGAGAAGCTGGTGAACTTAGATCTTGATGAAGGGTACCTCACATTTTTGGAGCCTTTTCTGAGATTTCATTGGTCTTTCCTGTTTGTGTCTTAGTACCCAAGTAAATTTGTTGAATCTGAACCATTGTGTAGGTTATTCATGACCTGTCCCTCATCAGTATTTCCATATATGCATGTTCTTCTGATAAGGACATCCTCATGGTTGCTCCAAGAAGTTTTCAGTTTTGGACTCTTGAGAGGAAACATTCTATGATTTGGTCAGGTCCAGGGATTCTCTTATTAATTATATTCCCTGTATAGAAAGTATGCTATTATTATCTAACTATAAGAAATATCTTTTTATACTTAACCAACGTCCGACTTAACACCTTCCCTGAATTTTAAGATTCCAATTCTAACATAATCCTCTTCCATATAATAATGTTTTATGTTACTATGGGCTTATATAACTTTTCTGTGTGGAAAATTATACTTCATTGGAAGTTTCAGGGATGATTATTTTCTTGGTATTTTGTCATTGAATACTTTCTTTTTCCAGAAACAATCAGATGTAATTATTCAGCATTAACCCTTTAATTACATGTTTCTTCTAGTGACTTTGCTCTCTGGCATCCTGAATTTTTTACCCAAACAATATCATCCCCTTGTATCTTGTCTTCACAGCAAAAATTAAATTTTTCCCAAGGAACAAGGTAAAGCTTTTCAGAATTTTTTTGGTCTGATTACCCTTACTGATGTTATCGGTAGCTGTACTGTTAGGTCACCTAGAACACTTAATCTAGCTTTCTCTGGTTTGCTGGTCATTTTATTAAGTTGTTCTATAGACTTGAATGGAAGAATTGTTTCTTAACTGATGGTATATTTTATTTGTTTATTATTTCAGGAAGCAGTTATCTAATGGCTCATTATATTTGACTTCATTGTTTACTGATGATGGCGACCAGGAGTTGCAGTCAAGACGCACAGTTGAAGAGTATCAATGTGTAGCATCATTAGACAATATTGGGGCTATTGCAAGCCACATTGTTTCAGTCAGCCTTGCTAGTAAGTGCTTCTTTCATTTTTCTATTTCTGGTTATAATTTTTAATATCCAATTTATTTAATTATTCTATAATTGTCTAGATTTAATCTTATGTTTATTTTAACTGTTGTTACATATTTTATTCACACACATACACACACATGCATGCACGCGTTTTTATATTTTTTTGAAGGCTTCTTTGAGGTCTTCTTGGTAGCAGCAGGTTTGTTCTCTGTTGTTTCCCGGAAGCCGCCATTGTCATCTGCTTCATTCGTTCCACAGCCTCGGCTGGTGGTTTCAGAGACTGGATCTTCGCAACATCCGGTTCGTCCTGGTCTGAGTCCAAAATCGTGTTGATTTGATAGCATTGTGGAGGTTGCGAGTCTGTGAGTAGTTGAGTCTCGTCGTCCTCGCTTAATATTTCTTGTCTTTCGGTTAAATCCGTAAGACACTCCTGGATGTCACGTTCACCGTCTGTATTGAACTTCACTGATTTTTTAGATTTTTTGCCGGCACTAATTGATGAACGCTGTGTAAAAATTTCTTCCACAGTATGCATTTTAATGAATGTATTGGTTGTTGATGATAACTTGTTCGTAGAAGTGTTTGTAGTCAAACGTAACTGTTTCTTTGGTATTGCCTCATAGCTGCGATGTTGCTTTATTTATACAAATTAAATGTGGGAGAGGTAACAGATAAGAGACAAAATAAATTTTTAATATATACTGAGTGGTACATTTAATTATTCTGGTCATTCAAGGGTGATTGAGAATTCCTGTCCATTTTTAAAAATTCTTATTTATGCTGCAAATACGTCTTAAAACCTTCTCCTTAGTCTACAATAAGTAACCATTCCATCCGTTTTCCAAACACACGCTCCACAGCTCGAATGCTAGCGAACTGGTCACTTGGACGGATCTTTATGGATTCGGAAAGATCCAGCCTCACGCCAAACGACTGAGCTGCAAAGACTAGACTGTATCGGAAGTTCCGGAGCATTAGCATTCCCCAACACATTAGTACACCAATTGTAATAGGGTTTGGTTTACGTTTACAGTGGGCCAAGAACTGACGATGACCAGTTAGATTTCCTTATTCTGATATAAAAAGCTCGCTCATTAGGAAAGACCTCACGATTGCTTAATACAATTAATGAGTGGTAGCATCTCAGCTTTTCATCCGGAGGTCCCGGGTTTGAATCCCAGTCAGGCATGGAATTTTTCACACACGCTACAATTCGTTCATCTCATCCTCTGAAGATTTAACCTAACGGTGGTTCCGGAGGTAAAACAAAAAAAAAAAAAAAAAAAAAAAAAAAATCAGAGGATGGTTCTTTACCTGTACCTCCAATTGGTCACCGGCCATAAACTGATTTATATCCTCTGTATATTCCATACATTTATTCTACGGGCGAGACCGCCCATGAAAGGAAATCGTTCATTTCTACTAGGGCTTATAATATATCCTGGGTTTAAAAAAAGGAAGAGAGCAAATCAAAGAAGTACTCTTTACCAGAGTTTGGCGGACTGTGTATATAAAGTGTATTGCACTTGTTGTATTGACAGTTGCATATTTTATAAAGAGTATTTAAAAATAATTTTATTTGCATTACGTTTGAATCAAATTGAAACATTAGCAGTCCTACTAGTGCGTAGATGCTGTCAAGTGTTGTTAATATATACTTGCAAATTCTGTTTTTGATTGCATGTTAAAGAGTTGACTGCTGTCATTATATAGGTACATAAAGTCTAATATTGAAAATGAATTATAAATATGTTTAACTTTACGTAACGCTAATTTAACAATTTTATTGGAATTGTCGAGCTCTTCCGTCAATGTTGAATCGACCCGATAAGAGCTCATCAGCAGACGTTCCGGTGGGGACATGGAATAATTTACTAGCTCATCAAGGGTTACCTTTTTTTGTTTTCTTTTTCTATCATGTTGATTCCCGACATTACTGTGTTCAGGAAGTACGACATCATTGGCGAATCCTCCTTAATCACTATCTTCCCTCTGGCAGTAGCAGTTCGCCACAATTCCCGCGAGGAAATCGACTGTATCCAGTCCATGGGATACAAGTCGAATTTGAGGAGGTGCGATCCACTGAATCAGTAGAGGCTCAATCAGTAAGGCTGATTTCAATGTTAATAAAATTGATGTCAGAGGAACTTTCCGCAGTATGAGATCCATTGAAATAATTATTCCAGATGGTGGCATACAGGCCAGAGATCCTATTAAATGCTTAAAGGAAATCCCATCTGAATCTAAAATTGCTGAAACAGGAAATGTCCTTCTTGAAGTATACCCAATCACTGCAAGTGTAGGTTTTGAAAAAAGTAACATGAAATTATCTGACATACAATCAGATATAAAAAAACTTCATTATAAATGGCCAGTTGAACATTCTTTGGATGTACTTGAAATTCAAAACTGATAATAGATTTCCTGGATGGAATGGATTTATAAATATGTTAACAAATGCATGTGATTTTGATAAGTCATTGATAATTTTAACATTTATCATTAAAGCTCCAAGTGATTATTCATAATATATACAGTTATGATTACTTCTTTGAATAATGCTTAAGCTTTAGTATGAGAACTTGTATTTTAATGTTCGACCAGCTCTTGAACACGAAAGCATGTGGTATAGCTTTTGCTATGTGTTTATCTGATGAAATATTAGTTGTAAGATTGGACTCTTTCCACACTCTTATGCCATATATGGAATCTATTGGTTACATTGTGGGTGGTAGTGGAATTAAAGAAGTCCTTTATACAATTTATGCTGAAAACAACACAATTGATCTCATATTGCCTGGGTGTGCATATGCTAGGACCATATGATCTCACATTTTATTGCAACAAGTTTTATCACCATTAATTCTTGCAAATATCAGAGGGAATAATGCACAGTTTTGAGATTTACAAATTATGAACAAAATTCTACTATTTTTGAAATGTTTAACTACAAAAAAGTTATTGAAAACCAACAGTTTCAAATACTTGCAGAAATTTTTTAAAATAAATTGCTAAGTTATTTAATAAGTTAATTTATTATAAAGTAAGTTAATTAAGTTATTTCCGAATGGTCACTATATTAGAAGATTTCATTGCTGCCGACAGATTAGAAGACTGGATGAAGTTTCACTTAACATTGTATTGAGCTAATGATTCCATTACTTCATGCATCAGGACATTTTCGTTATGCCAAGGCTTGTCAAATTTATTTACAAAACATAAAAGAAGTACAGATTAAAATGGACCCTGCAGAGTATGAGAACTACACGAAGGGATACTTTACAGCAAGTGTTCAGATTATTTTTGTTCTGGCATTCATACTGACCAGATGATTAAACAAACATTGATGAAATCAATGACTGTAGAAGGAGGTCCTCTTTCTATGAATCATGAGACCTTGCCAAGTTTAGAGGGCTTGCGTGCTTATTGATACAGAGTAGCTGGTATCTGTTGAGTCAGACTAAGGAATGATTCCTGAAAGAGAGCCGCAGCTCTTTCAGTAGTTGTTAAGGATATCAGGAGGATTTAAATGACCATAGCAAAATCACTCAGTCTTTTGATACTTCACAGCTGAAAGCAATGGAAAACTGTAGCTGTATTTTTTCCAAGGAAATGTGGCTCTCTGCATTTTTATAAAATAAAGATGGAGGTGCCTTCCTTGGTAAAAAATTCTTGAGTTAAACTAGTCCCCCATCTGGATCTCTGGGTGGGGACTACTAAGGAAAACACCAGAAGATTAAAAGATAACATTCTACAAGTCGGAGCATGGAATGTTAGAAGTCTAAGAAAGGTTGGTAGGTTAGGAAATTTAAAGAGGGAAATGTAGGTGTAGTAGATATTAGTGAGGTTCAATGGGAAGAGGAAAACAACTTTTGGTCAGGTGATTTTAGAATAATTAACTTAGCGTCAAGTAAAGAGCAGGCAGGAGTAGGTTTCATAATGAACAATAAGATAGTTAAGAGAGTGGAGTATTTCAAAAAGCTTAGCGATAGAATCATTGTAATAAGAAGAAAATCAATACCTAAGTCGACAACAATTGTTAATGTCTATATGCCTGCATGTGCCCTTGATGATGATGATCATGATGATGAGGTGTAGTATGTATACAAAAAAATTGACAAAGCAATTAAACACATAAAAGAGGATGAAAATTTAATAATAGTTTGAGATTGGAATATAAGAATTGGAAAAGGCAAGGAAGGAAATATTTGGGTGAATATGGGCTGGGCAAAAGGAATGAAAGAGGGTATTGACTTATTGAGTTTTGCACAAAGTATAATTTAGTAATTGCCAACATCCAGTTTAAAAATCATAATAGAAGAATATACACATGGAAAAAATCCAGAGATACTGCAAGTATCAGATACATCTTGGTTAAACAAAGATTTAGAAATCAATTCCTTGCTTGTAAAGCATATCCTGGAGCAGACATTGATGGTGACCATAATTTAGTGATAATGAAATAGAGATTGGGGTTTAAAAATCTGAAGAAAAGGTGTCAGATATATCGTTGGAATTTAGAGAAGCTTGAGAAAGGGGAGATAAAAAAGAATTTTGAGGACATTGCATGAGGTCTGAGTAAAAACGATAAGATAGAAAATGTAGAAGAAGAATGGGAGAATGTTAAAACGGAAATTCTTAAATCGGCAGAAGCAAACTTAGGTGGAACAAAAAGAACTGGTAGAAAACCAGATCATAGGTATCAGAGGATATATTGCAGCTGATAGATGGGCATACAAAGTTTAAGAATGCTGGTGATGAAGAAGGTAAAAGGAACTATTGACAGTTAAGAAATACTATAAAGAGGAAGTGCAAATTAGCAAAAGAAGAGTGGATTAAAGAAAAGTGTTCAGAAGCGGGAAAGAGAAATGATCATTGGCAAAATAGACAGAGCATACAGCAAAGTAAAGGAGAATTTTGTGGTATATAAATTAAAATCGAATGTGTTAAATAAAGATGGTATACTGATTTATAATATGAAAGAAAAGGTTGATAGATGGGTGGAATATATTGAAGAGTTATACAAAGCAAATGAATTAAAAATTGGTGTTAGAGAGGAAGAAGAGGAAGTCGAAGAGGATGAAAAGGGAAATACAGTATTGAGATCGGAATTTAATAGAGCATTAAAAGATTTTAATGGCAGAAAGGCTCTTGGGATAGACGAGATACCAGCAGAATTACTGTGCACTCTAGGTGAGGAAGCGATAGATAGATAATAGAAACTGTTGTTTAATATTTATGAAAAGGGGGAAGTTCCGTCATACTTCAAAAAGAATGTTCTTATGATTGTAAAGAAAGCAGGAACAGGTAAATGTGAAAAATGCAGAACAGTTAGCTTAACTACCCATGCATCAAAAATCTTAACTAGAATTTTATACAGAATAATTGAGAGGAGAGTGGAAGAAGTGTTAGCAGAAGACCGATTTGGTTTCAGGAAAAGTATGGACAAGGGAAGCAATTTTATTTCTCAGATTAATAGTGGGAATAAGATTAAAGAAAAACAAACCAACATAAATGGCATTTATAGATTTAGAAAAGGCATTTGATAATGTAGACTGGAATAAAATAATCAGCATTTTTAAAAATTTAGGGTTCAAGTATAGAGATAGAAAAACAATTGCTAACATTACAGGAACCAAACTGCAACAGTAATAATCAAAGAACATTAGTAAAGAGGTAATAAAAAAGGAGTCCGATAAGGATATTCCCTATCCCCGTTACTTTTTAATCTTTACTTAGAACTAGCAGTTAAAAACTTATTAAAGATGTATGTATAGTTGAATCTTTAAATTACTACAACCTTTTGTGCAATTGTTATTTTATCCAAAACTAATTACTTTAAGGAGAATGTGCTACCGGTATGTGCAGTTATAGAGTGCACTTCAATATATAAATTATATTCACTTTACATAACCATGGTAGATACTGCCATATATTTTCTCAACAAAAATACATTTTCTTTCCTAAAAGGTATTAAAGATATCTTCAAAAAAAGACTGAACATATGTAATGAAAATTTTATTAATATGTAAATTTTGTAGAGGCTTGTCTCCTGCCGGCAGTACACTGTTCCAGATATTTCCTGGAATGTGATTTTGGGGATGGCACACAGCTGTTATATCATATTTTCTGCATGCTTATCTGTGGCTTACACTTTCAAGGTTACCTTCAATTTGGGAACAAGAAAAATTATTGAGGCCAAGTCTAGAAAGTAAAGTAGATGAAGCACAACAATTGTTTTATGTTTTGCCAGATAATGTAGATTATGGTCAAGAAGTTTGATAATTGTTAATTGATTTTAACATCATTCTTTTTCTGATAATTGGTCAGATGTGGCACGAATTTTGTAGAGATGTGATGCTGTTAAGTTTTTCTATTAAAATTGTTTGCCATTATTCATACTGGTACCCGCTTCCTCAGCAGTCCCTTGAAAAGTTTGATGATCTTCATGAACTATATCGACATTATCATCATTTATTGATGTGGAAGGTTGTCTGGCATTTTCTTTGGTCATTGTTCTGCCCTTTTTAAATGAATGAAAGTTTTGTAGCACTGCATTTTGCTCAGATAGTTTGTCTCTAATGCTTGCCAAAGCATTTTAATATCTCTGAAAGTCTTAACAATTTACAAGCAAAATTGACTTCAAAAATCATATCTTTCAAGATCTTTCATTTTCACATTAAAAATCTGACCATAGGTTAGTTAGTACATGTGTTTACTCCAACTTTTATAGCTCGAAAATTAATAGTGGTAGCATGATATATTAAATGAGATCGTGTTTCTCAAAGTTGCCACTAATCAGTACCGTTTTGTTGGAATGTTTTCTGTTCACTAGGCGGTGCACTATTACAAAAGTTTTAACTTTTTCAACATATCTCATGCAATACATAATTTTTTAACTAGAAAATGTAAACAAAAAAAAATTGTAAGGTTTTATTGAAAATAGATTAAAGGTGTATGTCATGTTGTTATTGATTGCTTTTCTTATTTTACAGAATGTTATTAATCTTAATTAATATTATTCTAATTTTTTTTTTTGTTGTAATTGTTACAGAATTACCGCTATTTGAAAAGCAGCCTACAGATATCCGTGTATTTCTGGGCCAGAGAGCTCATTTCAGCTGCTTGATTGATGTTAAGCCAAATGATAAATATTCTGTTACATGGCTTAAGGATCAGCAGCCCCTTGTCCTAGATGAGACTAGGATGCTTATTCTTCCCTCAGGTTTTGATCATTTATTTTTTTATTATTATTGTATTTAGTTTTGATTTTTACTATTACTTAAGTGGTAGGCAATTATTATCATCTCACTTTCTTTTGTTTCCCAATGGTTTCTCTTAATTGTATAATTGTCTAATTTTAGTTAATACTGTATATCTAGTGTTTTCTTTATTATGATCATTTTAAATCTGTATAGTCATTTTCATTGACACAAAATTTAAACTTATTAGAGACAAAATTTTACCAATTTAATGCAGACTACTGTGCTGCAGTTAAGAAAAAATTAAACTTTTAAACTAGTGATTGATTTTCGATTTTCTAGAAGACAGTTGAAAAGATTAATATAATTAGGATATTTTATTATTAGTTGGCTACAATATGTAATTTTATGAAGTAACTGGCCTCCGACCATACTAAATTGGTAAAATTCCATATATATATGTAAAACTAGGGATTGATTTAAATTTATTAAAAATAGTAATAAAAATCCTTAATCCCTAATTAAAATCTTATACACCTAAAATTCCTAATTAGTATTAGTTTTTTTTCTTTTGTCTTCAGTCATTTGACTGGTTTGATGCAGCTCTCCAAGATTCCCTATCCAGTGCCAGTCGTTTCATTTTGTT
>JAAAKQ030039242.1:0-16803 GCA_010016005.3 Zanna intricata
GAGGTAATCGCCGAAACTGAAGCCTATTTTGAGGCTAAAGACAAATCGTACTATAAAAATGGTATCGAAAAATTGTACGACCGCTATAACCGTTGTATCGCACTCAAAGGCAACCATATTTAATAATAAAATCAAATTTTATCAAAAAAAATATTTTTTCTATGTTAGCCTACGAACTTTTCAGCCGTACCGTTAAATGTTAATATTTTATGTATAATTTTTAAAGACAATAATGTGCTGCAAGAATACAGTGAAAGAATGTTTTCTCTTAGCTATGCAATTCATTTGGTCAATTATATTTTAGTAGTATTTTTTAAATCTTTGTTTTATACAAATTGTAAATTTAACCTTACTGCAGAGTTCATAAAAGATTTAGAGAAGTAAGTCCAGACATAGTCCCAAAAAGCATGACTGGTGATGAAGCATCAACTGTGGCTGTACCTGTAGAGTTGATGGAAAAACTTCCTGAATTAAGGGTCAGTAGTTTTATAAATTAAATATGATTTTAAATTAGAATTCATGGAATTATACAAGAATTATAATATCTGTACATCTTCCAAATAGTACCTAAATTCAAGTAATAGTCAAACTTTTTTTACCAACTAAAAATATCTGTATAAAGATTTAATTTTTTATTATCGAAAAAATTGATTACGTTTTTTTATTTTTTATGGCTGTTGCTACAGTCTGACTGGGACCCTTGGCTTTCACAACAAGTCATCTCCACTAGTCTCTAATCAGCCCCTCGACTCGCTCTAGTTAACAACATCCATGCTCCTCATATCTTCTGTCACATCCTGCAGCCATCAAGTTTTGGGTCTATCGCTTCTTCTTGGTACCCTCATTTCTGCATCCAAGATTTGTCTTTGTTGTTAATATACTGGCATTCTTTGTAAATGTCCCAGCCAACCAATTCTCCTGGATTTGATGAATGTTATATTTCTTTTTTTCAAAATAGTTTCTATTTCTTCATTATAATTTAACTTCCAAGTTCCATTCTCAAGTTTTTCCTTTCAAAGACTAGAAGCGATTTTATGCCTGTTGCATTTAGTATCCATACCTCACTATCATAAATTACAATCAGTCTTAACGTTTCACATATCTTTATTTCAGTATTAAGAAAGATACTTTTAGATTTTAAACACTTCATATTTTCAAAGTATGCCTTGTTTCCTAATTTCTTGGGATACTTTATGGTCCTGGGTGAGTTTTGTACAAACTTATATAAAATACTATACCTATTCAAAGGTATAGTTATTGAGTCATACTTCATCATTCTGTAGAATCATCTCTGTTTCTGTCATCTCATTCTTATTCTTTTCCTTGATCTCTTCTAGGTAGATATTTCTTCCATCATTTTATTTGAGTTATCTCTCAAGGTTCTTCTTTCTCTTCTGAGAAAGGAGATAACTCAAATTTTTCTCTGGAAGAAGGACATTGGTTTTTGTAATGAGGTTGTTACTCCACCTCCACACTTCTCCAAGCTCTTGAGTGATGGGCCCGAGCTTGGGATCAGCTTCTGGAAGTGTTACCAGTTTTTATTTAATCCTGTTAAATTTCAGTCTTTATTTATAGTTTTTTTTTTCAATTGAATCAACTTCTTTTCTATTCTATCACAATGTACTATAATATAATACATATGTTTTGTATGAATTTGTGAGCATTATCTTCCATCAAATCTTTCTAAATTATCTAATTAGTTTTCATTACTACTGTCAATCATATTTCATTTTATATGAGTTTATGAATAAAAACTTGTCTTCCAACAATAAATTCTGTTATTTTTATAGATTTTTAAAATAATAACCATCTTTTAAAGCAATTATAACATAGGCACATATTTTTTACCTCAATTCCAAGTATATCTTAATGAATATGTCTGTTACATTTCTGTTTGATAGTCACTGACAACTGTCACCAATTATTTTGTTTTATTATGTCATTATTATGATTATTTCCTTCAGACTTATTTAGTGATATAGCATTACATATTACAATATTTCCTTTCATAAAAGAAATTTCTCAATTTTATTATTTTATATTGGGTATCAACAATCATTTGGTGTTAATATTGTGTAATTTAATTTAGTTTCATAATGTTCATCAACATAATAAATTACATTTTCATGGCTATTAAGTAGTATTTCATTGATTGGTTGGTTGCTGTGTGTATTGCTGCGATCTCATTTTGTTGTTTTTGTTTATTTACAATGACCTTACTGGTTTTGTTTATTTATGTATTCATGTTTGGTTTTTATTTATTTACATATCTATGCTGTTTGTGTTCTGTTAAATTTAATTTTTATTTTATTTTTGTATTCAGATATTTGAATGTCTGATAAGGAAGGGAAAAGATGGAGAGGCCTAAGTGAGTCAAATCTCCTAAACAATAGTTGAGGTGAGGCTAGATGACTCTACCTCTTCTTTTGAAGAGGATTACCTTCAACCAGGTACTTCTGAGGTTGCGGGGGCCAGTAAGGACTGACCGAGGAGTTTATTAGGATAGATGGGAAGGCTGGGGGCTCTGTTCCTTTGGTCAGAGCTTTTGAGGAAGAGTATGAACATTTCATGCAGTTCTTGGGAATCCCTGGAGTGCTTCTGGGATGATGCGTAGCAAGATTACCACACAATTGAGGGTTTAAGAATATCAAGGTGGCTTTAGCAGAAGGAATTGAAGAACTGGCTACTAAGCCGGTTCTGGGAGATTGTTACTGTCCTGGTTCACCAGTCAGTGCAGCCGCACTGCAGTGTATACATTACGCTAAAGTGATTAAAGAAAACGAGAGATGAGTCTGTCCCATAGACAGCCAGAGGTGCTGTTTGTTAATCTAATCGAGGAGATTACAAACAAAATTAGCTAACAAATGGAGGACGAGTGTCAAGCAGTCTTACACAGTAAGAGGTCGAACTTGAAAATTCATAATATTAAAGAAACAAAAAAGAGTTGGTTGTTGCTGCTGATGACAAAGATATAGCACAGGTTATTTCTGATTCTTTAAAGATCATAAAATCAGACATGAGAGTCATTGCCAATCATAAGAAGCACCCAAGAATTATTATATACAATATAGAGCGACATGTCTGAGGAGGAAATTATGGTTCCTTAGTGAGCAGGACGACCAAATGAAGAAGTGCTTTTAAGTCCGAGTGTCGATTATTGTTTAAAAGGCTAGGCGTGAAGTGGAGGACTGCTATGGAGTTTTTGAGATTAGTGCTGTGGTGTATAAGAGCTTTCATGCAGATGCCAGGTTATTTTGATATTTCATGACATGTGGGGTCAAGGAATACTTAGACATAGAGCAGTGCTTCAAGTGCTGTTGGTATGGTTGTGAGCCAAGAACTGTGATCTGGCGGCATTTGTACGCATTGGGTGACGATGGACACAAATGTGATGATTGGCCTAAGAAGTGTCCTACATATGTGAACTGTAAACGTTTGTGCAAAGATTATAAGCACTCTGTAAAGAGTAACAATTGTGGGTGTTGTCTGAGGGCTGTCGACATTTACCTCAATACAGTTGGTTAAGTATGGGCAGTTTAATTCACAGGATGTTGTAGGCATGTACCTTAATTCATTAAATGGTTAAGTTTGGGCATTTAAATTCAGAGGGTGCTTATATTGTACAGCTCAAATTAGATGAGGTTGCCCTGCTCTGAGTGTTTGATTACCTGCTTTCTGTTCAGGAGGGGTACATACTATGGTGTAGTAAGAAGTTAACTAAATTGAAACAAACCATCTGTCATTTGCGGAGAGCATCTCAACAAGAGGGTGATCCTAAACCAGGGCGGTACTCATAGCTGAGTATAAGGACCTTTGGTCTACGAGCTGTCTGTCTGATGACAATGCAGAGACAATGTGAGGTTGCCCTGTTTCGTAGAGATGCTGTTTCCTTGGAGGTTACTGAGGCTGAGAAGTGTCGGCCATTTGTGGTTTGGGGAGGGGATTATTTGTGGTTTGGTTGATGACATAACGGTGGAGCTACTTGTTCGCTTTCTTAGGGTGTGTGTTAAGACCATACCACAAATTTTTAATACATTATTGTTTGGGGGCCAGAGTGTTGGAGGAGGGAATTGTAAAATTATTATATAAGGGTGTGGGGTGGGGGCAAGAATCCTACTGTTATTTCATCTTATATGTCTCTAATGTTGCTGCTGGTTCTAGGTAAGGTGCTGTATCATTGCATAAATGAGAGATTGACTTCACATGGCCTTTTGACGGAAAACCAGTACAGGTTTCATCCCAAATGGCATATGAAGGATGCTGTGCTTAAGTTACAGAGTACTGTGGAACAACAGAATAAAGGAAAGAAAATATAAAAATTCAACTTGTGGAAAAACCAAACAAACATGGCAACAGGAAAACCAGAGTTATTATCAATCATCATTTCAATGACTGGGGTTATATCAAAGAACCTCCAGCTTTAATTACTGACATTTATTCTTTCTAATTACATACATACAGCTACAACAATCAGTCATACTAAAATATTTTTCATGTATGCAAAAAAAAAACTTCCACTACAATGAATAGAGACTATGTTTGAAATTTTCCTGTATGTAGTAGTTTAAGGAAATTGGAAATCAAACATAAAATAATAAAGATTAAAAAATATTTAAAAAAATGATGTGAAAGTCCCAGAATTACTAAGTTTGGTAATTCAAAACAGAAGATTCAAAACTTTAAAGTTTTGAACAAAAAATATTATGATTTTAACATTGCATAACATCAAGATTTTTCATGATTTACTTCCAATGTGACTTTAAAAAATAATCATTTTTACTGTTCTCTGGTAAAATATCTTACATTTTCATCCATATGCATTGGTAAGAATGCACAAACAATTATAATTCTTTTTTTATGTTTTTCATGTTCAATTGTTTAGACAAATAATATGCAACCTAATTATTATTTCCAACATTTACTGTGCTTGTAATGTGAGGTAAAAGTGAATGTTAAAGGCGATATTTTTGTACAGTTAATTATATGTATTGTTATTTATTTATAAACTGCATATTTAGTTATGTATTTTAAAGCATGACCCAGTTTAATTCAATAATGTTAAGTTGTTGAATATATTCTTGGTCATTTTGCAAAATTATTTTTAAATTTCCTTTGTTAGGTAATGATTTTTATTTGAAATTAAAATGTATGTTATTTGATGAATGTGAATTTGTATATGACTACTGGAAATAAGCCGTACTATTACTGGATAACATTAAAACACAAAAAAATACTTGGTTTATTAATCTCTTTAAACATTCTGACCTCTATTGCCATTGAAGAAGATCTTTGACGATCCCAGTTGCCACACTACCCCATATTTGTTCCTAGCTCTAATGGGCTTTACCAGGGGTAATCCCTTTTTACCTTTTTACTTCAGCTAGACTAGACCCACTAAATTTTATAAGACAACATAGTCATCAGTTGGTATCTATCAGGACGCTACTGATGCAAATGCCTTGGTAGATATTTTCATCAGTGTATTAACTCAACCTACTATTGCCTTCGTATGGCCTCTTCCTACAATAACTTATAACCCTCAACTACCAAATTAACAAATTCAGAAAGTGTGGTTCCCACATCTTCTTCTAACACCAAAGGTTTCACACAGAAACTCTTCCTATATCTAATTTCAATTAACACTATCCACTCAGATCTTTAGTTGATTGAATCTAAAAATGCTATCCTCATACAAACAAAAGAAATGTTGATCGCAACAATGATAATTTTCTCCTACAATTCAATTTACTCACAGATTTCTTGTTTTACTTAAAAATTAAGAAACGGATTTACAAATTTAATAAGCCTCTAATGAAAACATACTCTCTCTCTGCTCTGGTCTGCTTTTGAAACCATGGTCAATTCCTACACCTCCCACACTGCAGCACCATTAGAGTTCTCCACACATCCATTCTTATCTTACCAACAAATATCTCATAATCAGATCTTATCAGCCAAACGCCTATATTTGCAAAGTTATTATACATGCAGGCCCCTAGACATCCAGGTTGCCATTTTATCTATATATCTATAAAATCATCAGACCTTCTCAGCCGTCGTCTGCAGGGCTAAGAATTTTAAAAAGCCACCAACTGAATGTTGCATTCAGTTGCAGATCAAAATCAGAATTGATCCTCACAAATACTTTAGCTCCACATATGGAGGAGACGTATAAAACCACATCATCACATCACTACCCACCTCAGCAGCACATCATCAACAGCCTGCACAAGCCTGAATTAAATCAAACTAAATCAGGACAACCTATCTTGAAAAGCACCACACCCAGAAAAAACCTGTAATATGCTGATTGGAGAAAATCCAAGTAACTACCTGTATAAGAAAACTACCATGTGTCTTGGCCATTGGACGAATCAGTCCATCTGACCTGCCATAAATGAAAACCTTGGCAGTCTATTTCTTTTATGCGCCTAGAGGTAAGATGGCCCACCTTCTAAGCATCATAAGGTAACTGGTGCTCAGCCACAAGGATATCAATAGGCTTAATACAAGAAATAACAAGGACTGCCTGTCGAGAGACAGTCTTATAGGCACCAATCACAGATAACAATAGGAGATACTGGGCTCCCAAAAAAATATATCTGTAAGAATTATACCTCATTCAATGAGCTCAGACAGATGCAACATATAGCATTATAGCTTTGCATACATCTTATGAAGAATATGCATGGTTCTGAAATTAAGCCCCTAATCTGAACTCTTTTCCAAACACTGAAAAAGCAGAACAAACTAGCATATTGAAAGTGCAGCTTAAATTGAAGCCTCTTATCAAGGATAATACTAGATACTTCTGCAGCAGAACATAACTAATTCTATGACCTGTCATTGACACACAAGGTCATCATGTAACAGCTCTTCTGCCTCTCTGGGCTCGTTGTTTCCTCTAGGCTAAACATCATCTTATGTTGTGAACTCCATAATTGCAGTATCTTGCAAGCCTGGGCTGCCCTGAATTTAGACTCATTCCTTGAATCTCACTTAATCACCAAAAGTCATTACCCTCATATATGATAATGCGGCATCCATTGGGTAACCTCAACTGCATTAAAGAATGGAATTCAACTACCCACAGCAGGAGTCCTAAAAAAACTACTTTGTGTACAACCTTTAGATAGTGTTTTTCCAATTTCTGAGATGCTGTCTCAAAGAACAATGTCTCAATTGCTTTATAACTATATAATGAACACATTCAGCTCATTCTGCATACAATCACTCTTTTTCAGTTGAAGGTGGCAGAGAACCGCTACAAATTATTAAAAGCCCCTGACATGTACAAAAAGATAACTATGACATACTCAAACTCATTAGAAGTTACAATGTTAATAACTTTAAAAATAGCATCTTCTGTGCTCCTACCAGGGTGAAAACCATACTGATTATCCATCAACAGCTTTTAGAATTCAATCTATCAGTAATACGAAGATACAATACCTTCTCAAAACCCTTTCCAACAACTAGCAGGCGCATTAAAGTCTTATAAGAGGAGCTTATCTCTTTAAATACAAGTGCAGTGCTTTTATTATTATTATATAATTATTTTTTTTAATTTTTTTTAAATCTTAGGAAATTGCAATTTCCATATACATATATATATATATATATATATATATAAGTATTTATGTATAAGTATAAGTAGTATATATAAGTATTTATATATATATATAAACCTCCGGAATCACCATTAGGTTATATCCTCAGAGAATGAGATGAATGAATTGTAGCGTGTGAAAAATGCCATGCCTGACCGGGATTCGAACCCGGACCTCCGGATGAAAGGCCAAGATGCTACCACTCGCGCCACAGAGGCCGGCGAGGCCTTTCCATATATTGGAAAGCATAGAATATTTCAAAATGTTTAACAAAAATGTAATCATGTTTCATCATTTTGATTCATAAATTTAATTATTTTTCAGGAAAATCCATTCAGAAGAAGAATATGTGAAGTATTTTCAAAGGATGGTAAAGGAAATCTCACATTTGAAGATTTTCTTGATTTATTATCTGTATTTAGTGAACAAGCACCAAGAGATATAAAGGTGTTTTATGCATTTAGAATTTATGGTAAAATAGTTTTTCTAATTATGGTTTATTGAGAACTTTCAGTCACTAATTTGAAATATTCATATTTCACCTATTTATTAAAATAATACTTTGTATTATTTTGCTGACTATTTTTGATTTATGATTAACGCAGAGCTAGAGTTGGTTTTCCACCAACACTAGCTCTCACAGCCATCAGGTAAACAACAGGAAAACTAGGGGAATGCCAAGTAACCCCTCAAACAACAGACCTGTCAACAGACTAAGGTCAAAGAAACTAAAATGTATACTGATAAACTTGATTTGAGCCTAGGACACCTAGTGAAAATCTTACAAGCTAAAGACAACCCCTCCTGAATTATATTGAGTTCAATAACTTCCTGGTACACTGCAAGGGAAACTCTGTGATACTGTCATTAGAATATACATCTAATACAATCTGACATACCTGAAACTACTGGAAAGAGTTAAAAATAAGATTATGCATGTACTCAACAAATTGGTGCAAGATGTTTTAACTGATGAGTCAGTGGAGGCTGCTGGGATTTACTAGCAAGGAACTGTTTACAGTTAGTCAATTGCTCAGACCATTTCTACTGGTAGATGACTTTAATGGTACACCTTTAATCCAACATATTGGAACCCAAACTGATGCCACAGCTTGTGGCACATTAGGGGTAAGATGGTAAACATTTTTCAAGAGTTTGGGGCTTGTTTTTCTAAACTTCGGCAGGTACTCACATCTTAACAAATCTTATGGGATTTTTAATATCATCGACCTAACCCATCAGCCACCTCTTTGAATATAGAGTTGTACAAGTACACTACAGGTGACCATTTTCCTACTGAGATAGTGATTAAACACCGCAAAGAGTAGAATGTTCTAAGTAGAGTGAACCATAGGCAACTATACAGCATGCTTACTGTTGATTGGGATAGATTTAAGAAACTGATTTCTAAAGGAGTAGGGAGGTCTGCATGCGACTGGTGATAGAGCACAGATAATTGAATGTGTTAGGGACACAGATCTTGCAGATCATTGCAGATCTTGCAATGCAAGCTGATGAGCTCAGCAGCGGGGGTACATCAGAACAAAATGTATTTCTTGATGAAACATGTAAGGCAGATTAGCGATGCAAGCATCAGAGGATGCATATAATAGATATAAAAGAGTATAATAATATAATATAAAATATAACAAATATTAGAATTAGTCCATTTTTGTGGAATATGAAAAAACATCGCTCAATGAATAGGAGATATAAAGAAAGCAATCACCAAGTGTGGTGTGACCACCTTGCTTTGCTTAATGGCTGCACTCTTATGAATGAAGTGTGGAAAAGATAACTAACTTGCAGAACAAGATAAGACCAACCGTGATCGACCATGTGCGCAATCAGACTTTAAGACCAACCATGTGCACATCTGGTTGAAAATAGTGATGTAGTACATATCCTTACAAAACAGCAAACATACTAGGAGACAGTTACTGAATTTGATCAACTCATATTCTGATAGACAGTTTTCAGAGGATTAAGAAAAGCCCTAGATTCAACTGTGAATAAATGCTTTGGCAAGATACTAACATCAATTGAGAGCTAAATACCAGTCTAATCTTCAAAAAATAATAAGATAATAGGATATACTTGTATATTTTAAGGCTTCTAGCCCAGGCTGATGGAATATTGTACATTTTCGTATGGAAGCTCCCAAATGAAGGACTTCATTGCCTCTTAAACCTGTTCAACACTATTCATCTCTAAAGAGCACCTCTTGCAATAATCTTAGACATTGAAAAGGCCTATGAAATGGTTTGGAAAGACAGGATAACCCTTATCTTACTACAGAATGGCATTAATGGGAATACGTTGTACTTTGTGGCTAATCTTCTGAGCAAATGGACACATTCCATATTAGGACTAATGAGGTACTTTCAAACATCTTTGAAATTAAAAAAGGAGATCTGTTTTCAGTGTGATGCACTTCTTGTTAAATATAATATAAATGAGATAGCAGATGAGATCACTCAATCAGTGAAAAAAAAAGAAAAGTTATCTTCGCTGATGACATAACTATCACCTTTACAGGCAATAAAATTTAAACTTCTAGGGAAACAAAATCGCCGAACTTATGTTTATGTTTCACACTTATGTATGAACTAAGTGCAAGGATAGGTACATAGTAGTGGCTTCAAATTATCAGTAATGAAGTCATGATTTATTGTTTTCTCTACATAGCTGGAAAACACGTATAAGATATGGTCAAATTATACTTAGGTGAATATGATACAATAAGGGAACAGACAAGAGATTAAACTCCTAGTGTGATTTGATGAAAAGCTGATATGGTTGAACCCCATTTGGTGAACTAAGGCTGAATGTCTAAGGAGGGTTAATGGTTAAACTCATATCATCCTGCAACTGGGATACTGACAAACGCATTATCCTGAGCATATATTGAAGCATTATTTTGTCAAAGCTACAATATAGGTCTTTCCTGCACCTCTCTATGCCTTACTGGTATGAGTTAGACTCCATGCACAATGCTTGCATTCGAATATCTCTAAGATTATTTGCCTCAGTAAGAAGTATAAGAAGATTTTTGCCTATAAGAAGTATATTAATCGAATTAATGAACTACAATTGCATTATAGGAGGAAGTATCAGGTTATTTAATACGCAGTCAGCAGGTTCCAAGGCAGGTGAACAGGCCCTTTCATTAACCCACTCTTCCAACCTCAAACAGCTTCATATCTCCAGGAACCAGGTCTAGAAAAGAGGTCTCTAGAAAAGGTAGTGGGATGTGGTGCTCATTGGCTGCATGCATCTCTAAAGACTTAATACTTACCATCTGTTAGATGCAAACAGGATTTACAGGCTGTTGAGAGACCAATTTAGAGAGATGACTAAGAAGCACAATGGTTACCTTACACACATCTATACAGATGGCTTAGTCTAAGCTGACAGATAAGGGTGTTCAATAATACTCCCAGATAACAAGATAATAAATAAGCTTATTCTTATCACTGATGTGATATAAACAAACAATGAAAATAAACATTCACTGTACTGTTTGATGTGTGTATTATACTTCTTTTAAGTCTATTACTATTAAAATTGTTACAGATAATTTTATATTCAGTAAAATTATGTTTATTTTCTCTCAACAGGATCCAACAGCAATTTTCCATCCCAACTTAAATTTGGTTTTGCTTAAAAAAGTTATAAAAAATACTGTTTGTTTTAATTTCTTCATGTGGATCAAATTTAACTACATCTTTATTTAATAAGGCATCATCTTACCAATTCAACTATAATAACATTTTAAAATAAAAGATAAAAATTTCAGTTGGTTTCTATTAATCAAAATTGAAACGGCCATTATATATTTAATGTTATTGGTGTTAATACTGTAACTGATAAATTTAATATAGTTTTATTCATAATAATTTCTTTAAAAGGAAAATTAATCAGATAGAATTTATAAAAAAAAAAAAAACAAAGAATTAAACAAAAAAGATGTTAATAGAATTTGCAGTCCTAGAACTTTTTATTTTCACATTTTAGAAGTCAACATTAAAAGACATTTACTTTGATCAGAAAAAATAAACAAAATAAGAAAAACAACATTTGAACATTTTTAAGTAAATTATTTTTAAAAGATGAAGAATGAAAAATGTAATTTCTTTTACTTTCACACTTATCCAAAATCTCTTTTAATTTGAGATATAATTTACACCATACTTGGCAAGAAAAATCCCATAGAATCTGCAGAAATTAGGTCGACACGTAACCTTTGTTACTGAAGGATTTATTACAAATTATTTTGTTAACGAAGCCAAATCTACTAAGCTAATTGAAATATGTTTTGTAAAGTTCTTAATTAAATACAGTTAATAAAACTTATTGATAATAGAAAAATAATTTGATATTAAATATACTTTTCAAACATATATTCCTGGCCAATTGTAGTGGTTAGTAAGTTGGCTATTACATGTGGTACAGAGTCATAAAATTTTCTTCATCACTGAAACATGTAATTAACTTGTTTAAAATTGAAATTCTAAAAAATATAAAAATAAATTTAGATGAATAATTATTTACAATTATAAATGCATCTTAAATTCCATGAAATGCAATGTTTCAGATTTTGATAACGATCAATATATTGGTATGGGAGATTTAGAAGTTGCATTACGTTTGTTAACACATAATGAATTGACACCTGAAGAAGTAGCACAGGTTTGTGAGAAAGCAATTGAAGAAGCTGATGTAGATGGAGATGGCAAGTTATCCTACATGGAATTTGAACATGTTATACTGCGTGCTCCAGACTTTTTCTCAACATTCCATATACGTATCTAAATATTATTCAAAAACATGTTATTTAAAAAAAGAAATATACTTACTGAAATAATGTTAGTCATTAGTTTTTTAATTATATTTTCTTGAAAATGCCACGTCATTTCTTAACTTCTATATTACAAAATATTGAAATATAAAAAATATTTAGATGACGAAAACAAATTTCAGATATTGCAGATAAAATTAAGGTGTGTATATATATATATATGATGTACATATAATTTTTTTTATTTGTATTTTGGACAGGACAAAACCAAGTAAAATAAAAATTATATTTTAATAACTAATTTAAAAAATGAAAACTTTCAAATGTGAAACACCTTATTTAATTTGAGATCATTAATATCATTATCTTAAATAAGGTTATCTAACCTACAAAATAGTTTTCTTCTTTCTTAATGTATCTGTTCCCTTAAGATAAGATCTATGAACTGATTAATTGAATTTGGTGCTAGATTTATACACTGCTTAAGAAATGACATGAAAATTCTGTTAACACCCTTTTCAATTAATGCTATAATACTAATTAACTAACCAGGGTGATACACCAAATAATAAACTCCGAATCATCAAAGAAACATAGTTACTACAGGACTCGTCATGCAGAAAAATTCGCCGAGAGGAAGGTAGGTGGTCCTGTGCCGATTGCGATTAGGACTTACCAAAGGTGATCACGAGTATCCTTTGTCGACAAAACGCACCATTGCGATGCGAATGCCGCTTACTGGGCGCCACAGCCTTGTGGATTGCAAACGTTATGCAGTCTTACGACGCAGGACCACCGGGCTGATCCTAGTTGTTAAACGCGACATCGCAAATTAGCTGATTTCGAAGTCGAGAGTTCTAAGGTTCCTTCTAATAAAGGTAGTTACTTTATACGGATTTGAATTCTAGATAATGGATACCGGTGTCTTTTAGTGGTTGGGTTTCAATCAACCACACTTCTCAGGAGTGGTCGACCTGAAATTGTACAAGATTACACTTCATGCTCTTTCATACATATCATCCTCTGAAGTAATACCTTACGGCAGTTCCGGATGTTAAACAGAAAAAAAAGAGTCTTACCTCGCAAATTTAAAGAGGGGCATTCGGCGATCCTAGGAAATGATAATATACCAGAACGGATATTGTTACTTATAAGAATAATCAGTATACTTAAGATTATATCTTAAAAAAGATTTAATGATAATCAACCATTAGTTTTTTATTCTTGTAGTATACTTTATCGTAATGGTAACTCGTTTCTTTTATTATTATTTTAATTTTTATGTTATTATTATCTTATTTGTATGTTACTTTTAACCTTCTTTTATTAATATTTTAATATTCGAGAAGGGGCCTTTTTGGTACTTTTTTACCCGAACGATGACAAACCCGGATAAAGAAAACATAACAAATTGGTATATAGTGGGTTGCACCTTTTTGAGTCTTACATATAATAAATATGTTAGGAGAGGTTAACTATCTAATCAGAAATGCAATGCTTATCTATTATCTACATTTTCGGGAGTTTTTTTTTACATTTCTTGGAATATCCAGTTTCAGTGATGTTCAGAATTTTCATTAGTTTACCTCAATTAAAAGTAAATAGGGTAATGTAAAAACCGATTTAACTTTATACATATTTATTATTATATGAAATATTACTACCAAAACCGATAATTAAATGAGATACTTACCATATTAATTTCAGACAACCGGTTTTGGCGATATCTCGTATCTTCAGTTGGTATTAAATTTTATTTTTATTTCATTAAACAGAGATTTTCACAACATTTTTACCTCCAAACCTTTTAAAGCCACAAAAAGCAAAAAAATTATATAATGAATATTTCGCAACCCCCTAACTCCAACCCAATGAAACATCAAAACTGTTTAGCTGCGTCGATAGTGACTGGTATGAACAAGAATCTACGAAATGTACAAACAAGGGGTTATTTACACGTTCCAACTTGATATGTAGTGCTTCTTGGTCTCCGTTTTATTCGCTGCGAGAACCTAATAATACTGGAAGATAAATATCATACACGTTTATCTCTCAATTCAGTTTCGAATATGAAACATGCGTCTGGTGCCTTTAAGTTCTTAAGTGTAATTTCATTGAAAAAATAATAATTGAGGTATTGGTTTTATAGTGCGCGGTCAAACGGTGTAACTTTTTTTCATTTAAGATTCACCCCGCACTAAAATACACTTCATAATTTTTTTTCTTAGAACAATTTTTCGTTCAATAGAACATTCTACGTTCAATAGAACGTTCTAGAATAGTTCTTAGAACAAATATTCGTCCAATTTAAAATCGCTTATTGAAATACGTGTAGCAGTGTTTGTTTTTAGTCCCGTTGTTTACTAAATATATTTCTGAAATAAAATATTCTGCACCAGATTATCGTTGGTCTCATAGTGGAATTTTGACGAAAAAAAATATTGTGCGAGGTATTTTTAAGTCATTTAAATCTTTCTGTTTAACGCTATAGTGGAATATAATCATGAATCAACTATCAGCTGATCCAAACGATAATAGTGAAACGTCATCTTGCAGAAGTTGCTTATAAAACTCTTTGAAATATGGCTCTCTGGCATCCCCAAGCAGAGCACCATATAGTACAAGTAATTGGACTAGTAATTCAAAGGAAGAATTATATGTGAAAATTGGTCCACCGAACCGAATTTGTTTAAAATCGTAGCTCAATGGATCTCTAGAACGACATCCCTAAACGTAAAACATAAAACAAACATTATTATAAATCTGATTACTAAATTTTGACATAATTACTTTATTTCTGTAACTAATAATTTAAAAGATACAAAATCAGATTTATCGATATTGAAATGTGCAATAGTAAATTCAGCCATTACTAGGAAATAATTTGTTAGTTTCGACCAAGATACGAAGAGTAATCAAGATGTGCCATACGTGTAATTCAAACCATTGTACTTGTATATATAAATTGCCAAGAACATACGATATCCTGTTAAACTAAAGTTTTAAATTACAGGGTTAATTGTTTTTGATGGTTTCTAAGTCTTTAATAATTTCTGACACTACTAGTGGGTTTAAAGTTTAGGATTTCACCACAAAAACGGTTTGTTCTACAGACTTGATGTGCTTGTTCGTTTAACTAATCAAATATAACCATCGGCACGTAAGTTCAAAAACTACTAGAATTTAGCAGCAAACATTTGACATGGTACTAGGCCGACTAGAAACATTGTCAGTTTAATATAGATTATTTTTATAGCCAAAAATAATTACGATGCTATTTAATTAAAACTAGTTAACATCCCAATTAATATTATTGTAAAGTCCTTTATAATTATTTTTTTTACTCACTTAATTGCTGTAGCTTGCAAATTCCGAAGTCACTGTCGTCGGTATATTTTAAAAGTGCTCGTGTTCCATTCTGTATTCATATTTCATAGAATTATCAATGTGCACATCATGTAAATCTTCATCTTCAATTTAATTTTTTCAACGTTGACAACATGCTCGCAGACATTGCTCCACACAACCAGCATGAATAATTATTAACAGGATACTGGTGTTTTCAGTTTCTCATGAAGGTTTGTTACGTCTACCCACGATTTTGGTGTCGCATGACTACTGTGAATGTAGGTTTCATCTGTGTATACAATTGGTCGTCCTTCTTCGCGAAACAGGCAAATTTCATTCTTTGCATTTTAATGTCATGGCGTTCTTCCGGTTGTCTTCTGTTAAATCCCATTTATGTAATATTCTTTTAAAATTCTTTCACTCCCTTTGAAATTAATTCCTCTTTTGCGGGCTTTATGCATAATTTTCTTCACAATAGAAATCGAATATTTTTGGTTACATAAAATTTATTTAACACCTCCGTGTCAACCGAATTAAAACTGCACTCAGCACTGGGGCGATTTACATGTTTTCCAGGCGAAACAAATACGGATGGCTACTCAATTTCATTTCCTTCTGCTAATTCTTTGACCATTCATTTTGATACTTTTGTCGCTTGAACAATCGTAATAAGCTCTTTCCTCATTAGTCCGCTTCCAGCATTGTTTTGTAAAAAGAAGATGTAAACACTGAATACAATTTCCCTCGACTGACTAAGAACCTTTTACTCCCAACATGGCCATTATAAAAGAAAATAGCTGTATTTAAATGTAAAAATTTACATGACTGAATTTATGACGAAGACTTAAATAAAAACAATACAAAAAAGATAAAAAATAAATCCCTAACAGCTATTCATTTAATTAGGTAGGATATAACACGGCAATAAATTTTTGAATAATAACCATTTTTAGAACATAATTACAACCCCGCCGGGTTGGTCTAGTGGTTAACGCGACATCGCAAATCAGCTGATTTCGAAGTCGAGAGTTCTAAGGTTCAAGT
>JAAAKQ030039253.1:2228-15046 GCA_010016005.3 Zanna intricata
TATTTCAATAATTATATTTGTATAACAGCTATAAATACCGAAATAACTATTTATTCAATCTACTCTATCGTTTTACTGACATACTTCAGAAGAAATCTATACTTTCATATATTATTGAAGTATATTTTATTCCTAATTTAAAATGACCTGCCAAAGAATAGTCACAGCAGTTGATGATGTGTGGTCTTAGAACGACCATTTCAGAAACACTCGTAAAAATAAAACATGAAATTTTATTTCTTATATTAAGTACAATTTTCTACATTTCAGCCTATGTAAATAAAATAAATTTTTTGTATTATTGACCTAAAGCAAGAGTTTAGCGAGATCAGAAGATTTACCGATTAGACATTTTTGTATTAGTAATTAAAAGATATTAATAAATCAAGTTAATTGTTAATTTTTATTCAGAAATTTAAAAAAGAGAATTGAACATTAAATAATTTAACAAACAGTGAAAGCATTATTATTAATAGCTTTATTAATGATTAATTGTGTTTTAACCTTGTCATATTTAAAAGCAAACAATAGAAAATCATACTACAAGCGAATTATTTTATCTTCAAAAATATTTCGAAATTTCAAAAATTAGACAAATTTTTATACTTTTACTGAAGATATTTAATTGTCAATCAAAGACAAAAATTTCTATATAATTACAGACTGAATTCTCTCATAATATATGTTGGATGAATATGTTTATAACATAAATTCATTTTATTATCAAACTTCTTATTTAAAATTCAATTTTATTCAAGATAAAATAGTTTAAAAAATTAATTTGCTTTGCACGATTTGCGAATAGAACCTAAGTAAATTTGTTTGCTTGTACCTGGCTGAAATTAAAATTTGCTGAAATTATATGATGCTACACAGTACACGATTCTTACTTTGTAATTATATAATGTACACTAGTAAGACGAATTCTGGTATTCTAGTAGCTAATTTTGAATTCCATTAATGAAGAAACTTTTTGCAGAAAATTCTGCTTTGCATTGTTTCAACAATACCTAAAAAAAATTATTTAAAAACTAAAATATAGAATCTAACCATAAAAGAGAAAAACAACTTTATAAGAGCTACGAGGACAATAATTATAAATTATAAAAAATAATTATTACTCAAATCGTTACGATTAACAATGTAATTTATGCTGTTGTATTGCTCATATAATGTTTGAATTAATACTCATAACTATGTTACAAAAGTATTAAAAGTATCACTCATCTAAATTGCTAAAAACTTCTTTAATTTAAATTTAATCAAATAAATATGTGTATCCCAAATTCAATTAAAAAACATTTCTTGCTTAAATTTTCATTTCTATCAGTTATTTTCAACTATAAATAATAAAACATTCACTGCTCGACGAAAAAACAGCTTTTTATATTTTAATTTTATAGCTTTTTTATTTTAATATTATAAGTTACGATTTAATAATCTATTTGTTAAAATTCATATCTTGATGAAACTTAAAAAATAAATTTATGAAATGAACCTTTCAAAATCTTTTACGTATCTGTTCATTAACTTATATGTTCTGATTTCAATATCCCGGAACAGGAAGCGAAATCCACACGTCTGGCGTTGCTAAAACTAGCGTTGAATGCATTAAGAACTCCGTTGGACCTGGCACAATGAACTCTTACCGCTGCTTCTACTTCAGTGGTCACGGTTTTTCCACTTACAATCGTGGATATAGATTTCTCACTTTTCACCATTATTTTACGGATTTTATTTATCAGCTTAAAAAACTTATTTCGTTATACTTTTATCAATTCTTTCACATGATTTTCTTTTAACTACAAATAAAAACATTTCATCACAATTTTTTTTTGTATAACTGCAGCAACATACAGCATTGGCGGAGGAAATTCTTAAACACTATGATAAAAAAATGTGGAGAGTAAAACAATTATACTGGTTAACTACTGAAAAATAATTTGTTTTATACTTAATAATACTCATAATTTATATTAGTAGTAAACTTTTATTCATCAAAATTTATTTATTTTTATCAATATAATCTATTATTTAGAAACAAGTACATAGCTTTTCCATTGACTGAACATTACTCTGTCATACTTCCCTGCATTATTGAGTATACATTTCTGTTTTTATTTTTATTTTATATTTTAAACGAGAAAGAACAAAAATCGGTATTCAAAATTTTATCCATTTTAAACTTAATATAATGAAAAATCGGTTTCTTAAAATCTTTGTTTATGATTTTCTAAGGTAAACTATTTTCCTCATTTTTATATTCTTGTAGCAAAAAACTATATTTTCATTAAATTTTGGTTTTCTACGATACTAAAAAGTCCTTTCTTACACTAAAAGAGGAGATAGGAAAGGGCTATTATCAGTATGTCTTCCATTCAGAAAATTGCTATCTGGCTAAAACAGTTTTCAACTAATACAGTTTACTCTTTTATTTGTCTATTGAAACAAAGGCTAAATATTATGTTGCAGCTTTGTCCATTATATTTTTCTCGTTATGTGAAATTCATTTATTGGATACTTTTATCAAGACATGGATTTTAATTAGCAGATTATTAAATTTTAACTTATAAAATTAAAATAAAAAGTTGCAAAGCTGTTCGATCGAGCAGTTACTCTTTTATTGTTCGTGGTTGAAAATAACTAATAGAAATGTAAAGTTAAGCAAGGAATATTTTTTTAATTCAATTTCGGAAACGCATATTTATTACTAAAATTTAAATTGAAAAATTTTTATCAGTTAGATAAGTAATACTTATGTATCATAGTTGAGAGTATTAATTCAAACATTATATGAACAGTACACCTGCATAAATCACTCATTATTAATCGTAAAGATTTGAGTTATAATTATTTTTTATAATTTATATTTATTGTCCTCGTAACTCTTATAAGTAGTATGTTTGTTCTCTTTTATGGTATGATTCTACATTTTCGTAAATTTTTCTATACAATCTGATGACAATCAGGGTTGCTTTTCTTGACTATAGATTTATTAATAACTGATATACTTATAATAATTATTTTCAGGAGTAATTTTGTTCATTACACAAATTATCCCTTGAATTCAGACTAAATGTATCTCTTGGTCTGTATTTAATCCAAATTGTGTGGGCTAGTCGTGCCCGATAAGCAGCAGCATGTTTTGATTGACAAAGCGGGGTACCGGAAAATTTTTCATTGCTCACCTTTCCAAGTAAGCCTGTTATGGGGTGTCTTTGATTTTTGAAAATGGCTATCCCATTTTTGGATTGACTTATGCCACGTCGCAAACAGAGTTTCTGTTTACGGCACCTATTTTATAAATACTTTTTTAAAACCGATAACTTTCTTCTTTGGAAAAATTATTTTTTGTATTTTCTTTTTGCTGATAGTGACAGCATCTTTAATTATTATGTAATAATATCCTTTGATTTATTAATTACTTACATATACATATATATATATATGTAATAAAAGAGAAGGACCAATAACTGCATAATGCGAACTTCTGTCAGCTAATCGCTCAAACTCATGAAAATATTTATAAAATCTTAAGAGCTAGAAACGTTTCACAAAGAATCTTCCGTCTTTGATATAAGCATCCAAGAATGACTATGTAGAAAATTACCCCGTGAAAGAAATTATTCTAAAAACGATGTTGTATCTCAAATCATATAAAAGAAAGACTTGTAATTTATTATTAAGCACTTCATAAACTTCTAAGAAGCGATGAACCACATTTTATCGAAACTGATTCATGTTGGAAAGGTTAAATATTACCTAAAAGTATTTTCTCTTTCTATTAAGAAATTGAATGCTGAAAAATACCTCAGAAACGCAGTTTTATTTGATATTTGAACTTGTAAATAAGTGACTTTTTCTGAATTTTCCACAAAAAAAGAGAAATTATTTTTTTAAAATTAATAGCAAATTGAAAGTATTAAGTTATATATCCTCTTAAATACTAATTAAGTAGGGTTAATAAACAGGTTTTCCATAAATTTTTACTCCTTCCCTTTGACATCTATAATGTTCAACTGGAAATAGTGAGGTATAGGCGTTTATTCATATAAATATTAAGAATTCCTTTTTTAATTTTCTTTAGTTTGAAAAAGTAACTACGGGTTCGCATTCTTCCATTTAACAATCTCACTCATTAGGATACATCTTTGAGGTTTTACTTATTAAAAATAAACTTGTTATGCAGTTCTTTGTTTAAGATGATCTACAGAACATAAGTGCACTCCTTAATTTAAATTGGAATAAGAAAAGAATACTTTTCAGATAATTAGTTCTAAGTAGCCTTCTTTTAAGAGTATCTAACAACCTGATGATCTTATAATTGGAAAAGAGATAATGATACATAGAAAGTATTATGAAAATTTAGCTATTCCTTTATTTTCTACTGCATTTCATTTTCTCCGTTTATTATGAGAAAGTTATTTTTCTGTATTTCGTTTTTATATGCGTTGGGTAATATATTCCCCATTTCCTTAGAAACTGATTTAGATATTGAATTTCTTTTGAGAGATTATCTGAGTCGAATTTGAAATCCTCAAGTAATCAGGGGGTCCATGGTAAACGTGAGTATTAAGATAGTTAAATATATTTTTAGTGAACATTAATTACTAAATTGTCATAATGATTTCGTTTAATACTATTACATGAAATGGAAAGAAGGTGGCGATTTTAACATTTTTATAACTTCCACCAACCAAACGTTAAAACAAGAAAAAATATAAGAAAGAAACGGTGGAACATAGTTTCAGGAATAATTTGAAATTTATCATAGTCATGAGCAATCTATTAAATTATTATTTAACACAGTTAATTACCCGAACGATGTTTGAATTTCCACTGCAGATAACCTCCTACTCTCATGTACTTTTAAGAAGACTACAATAATAATTCACGTGTCTTTTGGTTTTGGCTTTGATAGCAATAAATTTGAAAAATAAATAAATAATATTAATTTTTTATGTATCAAGAAGTAAAATTTATCCTCCCCAAAGTTGCACATTGTATGTACTTCGGTAAATGATCCAACAAATAATTATTACGGTTTTATCATTACTGTAACTCTTATTCTAAGATATTTATCTAACACCCGTTGAAGTTTTATCGACAATCAACAAACGGAGCAGAACGTGGGTAATAAAGTCTTTACACAAATTATGGAATATTAATATATATTATTTAGTGGATATTATAATTTATCTGGAAAAAATAGAAAAAACATATAAATTTATTTAAATCTCCTTATATGATTCCAATACTAGTTGAAGTATGTAGCCTGAGAAATTCTACTACAGAAGTACACTCTATTTTCTTCATTCTTATCTGATTATATTTTAATTTAAATGTTATATAATTTAAATGTTAATATAAAAACGTAGATAACTGGTATTTTATACAATAATTTCTAACTAGAGATCTTATTGTAAAACTCTCATTCATTTTACATAACGGTAAAGAGTAAATAGTAAAATATCGGTATTTTAAAATGATTCTGATTAACAGGAAAAAGAAGACGTGTAACTAATTTTGTATGTGACTAAATTCACGTCGACTACAAGGATACTTCATCTGACCGGTACACCTTCTTCAAAAGGATAGAGAGAGGAAGTAGTCTAGTCACACTTGACAATCAAATCGTAGCAATAAGTTTCCTTTTTTATTCTGAAAAGGAGTTTTCTGCAGTCATCCAGCCCATTGTCGGAGACTCCCATAAACAGTGGAGAGGGAGCAATGAACGACGGGCGATCGTGGCTCACGTTGAATGCCTCTCAAATCAGCAAAAAAATTCGATTAAAAGAAAAAAATATATCTATTTCTAGATGTATTAAACAATACGAATATTTTCCAATGTTGTTAAGGTGTACATTAAACGCTGAATTGGTTAAGATATTATTCATTAAAATAATAAAAGAACTTTAATATTTTACAAATAAATTAATTAATGAATTTATAGTTTGTTATTTTATGGAATTTAATAGATATTTGTGAAATTCATTGTACCGTATAGAAGCTAATAAAAAGTTAATAGGAAATCACAATGCTTAAAAAAATAATTTTATTAATAGTGAAAGTGCCTGTTTCTTTTCGTTAATTTATTAAAGTAGTAAATATAATATTGTTATGACCTAAATAATTAAAGGTAAATGATGTAAAAAATGTACAGATTAAATTTTAATTTAGTAAAATTAACTAAAAATTAAATTTATAATTTACAACTTTATTAATTAATAATTTATGAATCGCATGGCAAACGCTCATATTGTGGGCTACGTAAATTTATAATTAACTCTGAAAGTAGTTAAAAAGATTAGAATAAGGAAAAAAATTATGAACGGCTAAATACTTAACGATAAACAACAAGCTATCACGTAAGATCAATAATTTTTAATAACATGAAGTCCATTATCCACAAGTCAGTTTATAAATAATTGTCAGAATATCATAAATTGTATCAGTGGGCAGACTGCAACATTTAGTTATTGGGACATAAAGGTGATATCGCTAAAATGGCAGTTGTAGAACAGCCTTGCCATCGGCTGTATTACCTTGCTGGCCTTCAGGTCTGGTTATTTTTACCCTAAAAAAAAAAATAAGTTAATATATAAAATATCTGCAAATAAACACTTCGCGCAGATAAAAAAAAAACTGCCGAAACATTCTTGAGCAGCCATTTGACCTCGGACGACCACATACTTAACGTACGATGTACGCGTACAAACATACATAAATATATTTATTAAAATGTACGTATCTATGACAAAGAAAATTTTAGGAAGCCAACTCACCATAAAAGATAACATCAAGAATCATTAGGTTTAGCCACTCAGTAAAAGGTCATTCACTTTGTTTATTTCAACTCTTCACATGGGAACTTTTTTTTGTTCTCTTCAAACTTTTTTAAATTTCTCTAAATTCAGTTTTTTTCTGCTTTATTACGATAAAATAATCACGATTTTAATGGCACTATACTATAAGTGACTGAGTAACCAAAATGAGTGAACTTCTTATAAAAGTTATATAGAATACTCATAATAACTCATTTCAATTTATAGATGTTAAAATAATCCTCATCATTTAGTCTAGTCTATAAATAATAGCTTATAGGAGAATACGTACAAAATAATTTTCAGAAGGTGTTCAAAATAATGTCTGTGTACTTCAATGCTTTTGTCAATACGTTAGAATATTTGAATATGTTCCTGAATACTCTTGTTAGCTGTAACCTGTCTATTTTCTGGATGGCACCGGTAATTTTTGTCTCCAATTCCTGAAGGGTGTGTGGATTGCTGCTACAAATAATTTTTGTTAAGCAATCCTCCAGAAACAAAACTTTACTAGTCAGATCAGGGGATTTGTGCTCACAATCCTTTACAATAGATTCTTATACCGAAAAAATCCTGGAGCATCTCCATAATAGAGCGAACTATATGGCAAGTTGTGCAGTCCTTTTCAATCAGCAGTCACACTCATCCTCTTGAAGTAAGGCTTGAGCTGTTGGATAATTTCTTGATAGACGGCAGCAACCACACGTTTTTCAAAAACAAGTGTCCTATTATTCTTTGCCTGAAAACCGCACAAATTCACTTATTTGTTTGCAAGTCCAAGGGAGATTGAAAAAATACGTGCGGGTTTCAGTATCCCAGATCCTGCAATTCTGAGAATTAACATATCCACCTAGGTTGAATCATTCTTCATTTGTTAAAAACATTCGATCTAATAGCAATGTTGCCTCTAATGAAGTTCTTGAACCGTTGACAGTAGTGAACGCTTTTAGCATAATTAGCATTAGACAGCTCATGGAAAACATGCATTCGATAAGAATAACATTTCAGCATTCTCCATACTGCAGTGTGGGCTAAACCTAATTAAATGTTCTTTTCCGGTTTAATCTCCGCAAAGTTTTATGAGGAGGTCTTTTAACTATGCTTTAATGTCCTGTACGACATACGTCGTTTTGAGTAACTTTTATTTTCTCTCTACATAAGTTTCAGTCACAAATGCTCGATCTCCAACAGTAAACCGCAATTTAACAAAAAAAAAAAACACACGATTGTTGTTGAAGCAACTTTATTCAAAAGCCAATGCTCGAAATAAATTGACAACAGTATTTAAATGTGCAAGCAATAAACTATCATCTCCATTCAAGCCGCAGTCGTACCAACACCTTACATATTATTTTACCCACTTACACGAAAATATGCATTCTAACAAAAATATTCATTTATAATAACCAACTGAGTGATGTGGGCCTCTATTAAGTTGAATATTTTGCATATGTTAGAAACATCTGTATTAAGCTAAAGGAGTACATATGAACATTTTCAGGTAAGTTTAAGATTTCCGGAGGTCCCGGGTTCGAATCCCGGTCAGGCATGGCATTTTTCACACACGCTACAATTCATTCATTTCATCCCTCTGAAGATACACTTAATTGTGGTTCCAGAGGTTAAACATAAAAAAAAAAAGAAAAAAGTAAGTTTAAGATAAGCTTTACATTAGGGACACGCGTCACTAGTTGTGTAGCTTAATGGTTGTTGATAAAAAAAGCTCCTGCATTTCAAACCTTTATAAGTTCAGTATTAAAATCGAGCCTTCATTTCTTTAAATCTGCTGCTGTTTTTATATTTTTTTTTATGAACTCCCCTAAAATTTAATTTTGGTAAAAATTTTACATTCGCTTCTTTTAAATCAATTGTCATTTTTTTCATACTAAATAGAACGTTTTGTGCATATATTGTTACTTTCATCATACATATCTTATAAATGTTACTGATTAATTTCTGACTAACTATTTCATCGATATTACATTTACTGTCTTTAATCATTAAAATTTTTTAAATTGTTTCTAGCTACCGCGATAGTTTTTTAAATGAGAATTCTGAACACATTCAAAATTATTTTTTTCTTAGGGATTATATTTTTTTAATCGATATGTTAAATTACATTAAAATGTTAATGAAAATAGACAAGGTTCCCCATCTGGCCTATTCTTATGTGCAACGGTTTGCTTGCAACCCCATCCCACCACGACATTTTTTGTTACTTACTCCGCCGTCCATTTTATAGTTGGAGATTAAGAAATATAATAAGATTAATGCATACTAAAGATTATATGTAATATAGATCATACGTATGTATATATATATTTTTTTTTGGTTGTTAAAATTTATAACTTATTGCCATAAATATTATTATTTTTTTCATTCTGTAATATGTAAGTTATTTATAAAATTTTAGATTATGTGATATATGATTTAGTTTTCCTCTAAATTCATAACGATTTCCTGCAGGGCGGAGCGAGGTCGTACTATAAGCCGTGTTCTCCTTGCCGCAGGCATTCCTACTGTGATGACGGTCGCCACACCTGTATACAAGCTACATTAAGTAAACGGTCTGCAGTTTTCATTTCCTCATCGAATTGTCACCACTTTCAAAACTCAAATTTAAATCAGAGAAGAAATGGACAATTTTTAAATGTTTATGAAAAACAGGCTAAAAAAGATTGCGTTCAGAAATACCCTACATCTTTAGAAATATCCTACATCAATACATAAAACAGATATTCCTAAGCATAAGCAATTTTAAGAAGAACTGTTTCAAAAACCAACATATAAATTAAGTAAAAATATATCAAAATTTGGAGTAATAATATTTAAATCAGTAAAAATTCATTAGGAAATGATGTAATCTATTGCGTCAATAAAAACGTAGTATAAAAACAAGAATCCCTGCATCAGTTACACATTAGAAACATTTTTATACTACTTAAATTATATGTTGGATGCTGAGTGAAGAATCTGAAGGTTAATCACTCGTGTTAAATAACTGCTGTTGGCTCTTCTACGGGATTATTAACACCAACCGAAAAGAGTTAGTAATAATGATATTACAACATGCAGTAAGTAAGCTGCTATTTTAGACCGCTACTGGTAATAGTAGGCTTCGGCTATTAATTTTCTTAAGAAAGTTATTTATTTTCCATCACTCGTAATCGGCATGAATTCGAATTTCATTATTAATTTTATTTTTTATTTAAATTTGTATATTTTCCCTAGTGTTAATATTTTAGTATTTTTTCAAATTCTTTAATTTCCTAATTCAATTGTATTTCTAAATTTTTCCTAATTCAATTAACTAAAATGATGTAATTTTTTTTTAATTGAAAAATTAACCTTCTTCGCTGAAATAGCTTTTGAAAAGTGATAATAACCAAAGACCTTTAGGTCAAAAACGTCTTACATGGGCTAGGAAAACACGATAAGATTAAGTTTTAGGTAGTTAACGCTACTGATGTTTAGATTTTTTTTTTCATTTATACAAGAATAAAATCACTTACTGATAAAAATACTATTAAAAAAGAATAATTTTCATTGAATTACTGAAGGATATGTTATAGGAATGCAACGAATTTGTTTAGTTTAACAGAAGAAAGATCGAGGAATAAAAATAAGACTACCAAAGATTTCACTACTATTATGAAATGGAGATAGCCAATAAGTTCCATTCATTCACCATTCTATTAGTGTGGAATTTTTATATTTGGATGAATCTATGTACAATTTAAATATAATTATTATATTTAAAAGAAAAACTATAAAAAAATTTAGTGAAACCTGTTGAAAATAAATCTATAAGAAAAAAAGGACATCTAGGATCATATCGTCCTCAAGGAAAGAGGATTTTTATAACCTAAACTGAAGAAAGTAAAAAAATAACATTATTAAATAAATAAACAACATAAAAATAAATAAATAAACATTTGGATGTAAGGATATTATTAAGCCACAGTCATGAAAATAAAATGTTAGTAATCTAATTTTCTGAAAATCTGGAAGGAGATTTTTGTACCCTATAACAAACTAGATATTTAAAAAATGGGTTGGTTGAATTTTTCACGCAATATTCTATTGAACACCAATAGAATGAATAACATGTGAATATCCTAGATTTATTTTTGTTTAATGCTTTTTTGTTTTACTTTTGTTTTAGCCAAATAAATGCGTCAGTAGTTTTTTTATGTTTGGTTATTCATTCGAAAAATAAAATTATGACCGTTTCTGAAACGATTTTAACTTAATGATTTTAATTTTTTATTGGCATTGACTGAAGATAGTCTGCTTTAACAATCACTGTACAGTCACTAAAGGTAATAAAAATACATATTTAAAGGAATGAATCTGTAACTGGCGCATTCGAAACAAACGTACAGTAGGCAATAGAGATTCTGTATTTTTTTAGAAAATTATTTTCCTTAATTTGCTTTTGCGAATCAGAAATCACGTCACAATTGTACGTGGATAAATTTGAAATTAACTACTACAGGGAACGTAATGCAATTATTTATCTTTTGTAAAAAATAAGTTTAGAAGTGAGGAAGAGGGAAAAGAGAAAATTCAAACAACCTCTGCATTATAATTTACTCGTATTTTATAACATTTTTATTTACTCGTATTAACTTGTATTTTAATCAGGTATAGAGATCATTTTCTAGGTTTTAAATAGTAAGCTGAAAAAAAGAAATTTCTTTGTTGAATGCAACTTGAAAAAGCAAGATAATATTGCATTGTAGATTACATCAGAAGTAAATGAAATGCTAAAGGGCGCGAAGTCAAACTTCGGAAGTGATTATTGTTGGATATTTAGCCAGATGAAAAGATGATAAGTATAAAAGATGGTGCCCGAATGATCTGTACAAAACATCGAAAGTAGGTATCGATAGCTGGTCAGCTACGTTCTATTAAAATAGAGAGATGATCTTAGGAATTAATTGAATTCGTAGAGGTATTTTTTGCCCAGGTAGAGCTAGCTAATATTTACGGACGTAATTACTTCCTTTGAGAATCAACAGGAGGTAATTGTCAGTTTTTTACGGGAACAGTTTTTACGGGAATACGTATTTTTACGTCAACTTCCACAGAAATATTCGAAGGATTTTTTCTTAAAGTTTGGTGGTATCATAATTTTCTTCACAGGTGATGACACAATCAAAGGTCTACATTTAAGTAGTTCATACAGATCATACAAGCAGAAATTAGAACTTTTGAAAAAATTTGGTTACTGCCAATCAATCCTCCTAAAAGCTCATTATTTATTTATTTTTTATTGGTTTAAATTTTATTAGTGATTGATAATAAAAAAAATTCGATTAATCGTTGTAATAATAATTACCATCTCATTATTTTATTAGTTATATTATTAGGAAGAAATACCTGAAATGTAATTTATTATGGAAAAAAATTAAAAGGCTGTAGATGGCATGATTGCAAAATAGCACTTATATTAAGCATGCAGTTAATGTTATTTTGCGAACAAGAAGTCCAAAATATAAACTAATACAACCTGTTCTGTTATTACTTATTCACTACTTAAAGCGGACCTAAAAATAATAAAATAAAGAATATAAAAAATATTCTTCCACCTCTTCGTATCAAAGTAGGTTGATCAAATTATTTTAAAAAACAATTTTTATCAAAAAGGATAATTCAGAATAGTGATGTACCAATCCGAAAGATTTAAAGAATCAAAAAGGAATTAATGGAGAGGTTTGATAAACGATTGATCAATTGAATGATTTGTCATTTGAAAGAAAGACATCACCGATATCTGTGCATAACGACTTATGCTGTAAAAAAATATCATCCTTCACAGCATCAGAGAACGAGGAGCAGAAAATTACTTTTGTAAGCCCGCACTGCTACGCCTGCTGTAGGAATCTGCTATTATTAGCCTAATAAAGAGGACTTCAATATTATAGTAGGCAAGGCCATAAACGTAGAATTGATGCTCAAAATAAGATCTAGATTGTACCAAAAAAAAAA
>JAAAKQ030039264.1:0-16802 GCA_010016005.3 Zanna intricata
GGCACATTCTTGCGAAACAATAACAAATGCCACAGTACGCTTCTGACAACGTAAACAAAAATAAAGACAATAAATCATCCAATGCAGAGAGTGAACCTATCATTATTTCGGTCACTGTACATGACCTAAATTGTTGTTATATCCTTGTAGTTGTTGTATGTATATATATATATATTTTATTCTTTTTTTTTCTTGTAAGGTACCATCCAAGAAAGATGTTTTCACATCAAATTGTTTAATACCCCAATCACGGTGAATAATGACACCCAGCAGGGCTGTCATCCTTTTTAATCTGTCAACTGGACTGAAAGTCCTATTATAATCATGTCCTTTCCTTTGATTGAAACAAGTAGCCACTAATGAATTTTGTACCGAATAGATACTTTCATCTTTGGAATTAATTTTTATGGAAAAAGTCCATTTATTTTTAAGGAGTGTTCCTTGAGATAGTAAATTCACTAATTCTCACATCTTATTCTTGTATAATGAATTCATTTCATCATCTGTTTTAGCTTTCTATTATTTAACATCTTTTGATTTCATAGCAGATCATAATCCATTGGCTCTTTTATCAACATAACTTTTGGGTTCTGTTGAAATGATTCATCTGAATGTTGTTCTGGTTCTTGAATTTACTTCGTATTTTTTAGTGTCCAGGTGATTATAATGCTTTAGCGTTTTGCCTTTATTTAAAAATTATCTTCGTTTTGTCTGTAATGCCTGGTAACAGAATTTTGTGAATTACTCTCATTCTCATGTACCTCAAATTGTAAAATATTATCCATGGGTTGTTTATTTTCTGTTATAAGAATTTGGTAAAACACTCATACTTGCTTTTACTTGAAATGTCTGTTCTTTATTCATGTCAATCTTCTTTGGTTTCTTCTACAATTCATCTTGCAGTTTTACATCTTGAGGAAAATATATTTTGATACCACAAGCAGCATGATCAACAGTATATCCTCCAGTAGATTTTATATCAAAATTCTTTTGCTTGTTGAGGTATCTGTACAAAACTTTTGTGCCAAAAATTGTCAAGTGATGAAAATCTTATTTTTTATTCAAAAATAATTGTATGGGCGATTTTCCTTTAATTTTCATTTGTGAGTTTTATATAACATGTACATTGCAGCAAGTACACAACTTCACCTCAAAACATTTTGTAGATGAACAGTTGATTAAAGACATTAACAACAGCTTTTTTATGTTCAATATCTTCATTTTGTTGAGGAGTGTAAGAAACTGTAATTGAATATTTTAGTCCAATTTACTCCGTATACATTCTTACATGCTTGTTATCAGATTTTCTCCCTCCATCGTCACATAATTCTTTTATAATCACTCCGCATGTGTCTTCACTAATTCAATGAAATTTTTTAGTTTTTATTTCATATTTTTTATTTGATATGTAACTCTGAAACTGGAATAATCATCTTTAAAAATAAGAAAATAATGATAACCAATCATCTTTAAAAATAAGAAAATAATGATAACCAATCAAATCATTCTCCTCTATTGGGCCTCATAAGTCTGCAAAAATCAATTCTTGTGGTTTAGTAGATTTTCAATTATTTCACCAAAATTGAGTTGATGTTTATCAAGCTTTACATCCTTCACAAGATTCATTATCCATTTGTATTGGTTTTCCTTGATTTTTCAAAAAATTCTGTACTTGTTTATTTTGTTGACAAAGCTTTTATGCCAACTTTGTAGTGTATCTCTAGCCGCAGAATACATAAGATTTTTTTTTGACAAGCTCACTCTCACTGCCAATCAACAAAGTTCATTATCCTGATTGGAGTCGCTATGGCAATTGTTTCTTTGGAAAATCTATAATTTTACATTATTTTTAATCAATTGGTGAATTCCCTTTTTCCACAGCCTTTTTAACTAAAAACAAATTGCAAATTCCATCTGGTCAGTACCAGACATCAAAATTTTGACCTTTAAAAATGTAACGTTTATAGGACCGATATCAAGAGCTTTTAATTTAATTCCTTGATGAGCATTTGTGTGAATACTTAAAAGTCTAAGTTATCATACCAGTCATGACGATTTGTTGTGTCATGGTATGTGGCTCCACTATCAATCTCTACCATTTCTCCACTTTCATTATCTACAGATTATCACAGTTCAGTTTTTCAGTGTCAACTGGAACAATTAAATAACACATAAAATCATTATAAATAAACTTGTACATACCTTTCTCAATTTTTTCTTTTCTCTTCCTTTTTGATTTTCAGCAAATATCTTAGAATAATATTTTCGTCTTGATTTTGACAAAAATTTGGTATGTTTACATGTCTTATCTGTTTACATCTGAAACAAACTATACCAGTTGTAAAAGTATGTGATCAAAGTCTAACTTCTCCATTTGAAAAAAATTGCGTTTGGACATTTTGTTTCAAAACCTGTTGATGATTAAGCTTCAGTTTTCTTTACTTTCATCTTTGGAATCAATTTTTATGGAAAAAAAATCCATAAAAATATTTTTTAATCTGTATACAATTTTTTGATTTTGATATTGTCACTCTAGTCCATCTGTTTCATCTCTATTTATCAGAGTTTATAATTCACATATTTTTTTTTTTGTAATTTTGTTTGTGTTTACTCTGTTTAAGGTAAGTCTTGCCAAGTGACACAAATGTAATCAAAATCATTTTCATCAATTGGGATAAAAAGTAATAACATTTTGCCTGTATATCGTATATCATTAAATTTTGCGAATGATTCCACATACCACTTCCTGATTTCCATTGGATTATTATGAAACTGGGTGCTGCAATAAATGTGTATTTTCAATATCTGAAAATCATACTCTCTGAATACCATAAACTAGATTCAGTTTATCACAGATATATTTTGCAGTATCACATCCAGCTACATGAAAAACGGGATCGAAAGACTAAAGACATTTCTTTGCTATTGCATTTGCTTTTTTCCATGTATTAAGTTGGTTTTCATAATATTCAACATCTAGTCCAGGTTTTATAAATTTACCACAAACTACATTGAAAAATGCATCACATTCTAAAATAGTTTTCATTATTATTTTTCATGTTACCCACTTTTCTTCACCAATGAGCTTTTCAAATTGTAGCCTATCATCATTCATTGTTAAAGATGCGTTATTGAAAAATGATGTCCTACAACGTTGGAGGTCCATAATTAATATAATCTACGATGTTATAATAAAATGTGCACTGATAAAACATTTAATCAGTCACACTAGATTTTATTAATTGACAACATGAAAAACATCTACTAACAATAGTAATAAAATGTACATTTAAACAAATCATATGTGAATTGCCAATTAATATGTAGTAGTTTTTTAATGAATCTAATTTATTATATAAATATGTGTATTTACATGTATTTATACATCTATATGGTGTGTGTGTGTGTGTATGTGAAATAAACAGTTAAAGCTTATTTTATATACTGTAATTTGCACATAAATTGTCTTTTTATAGTATGAAATGACAGAGAAGAAACGCAAGGAGGAGAGAGATGTACGTGAGAGGGAAAAGATGAAGGAAAAGGAGGAATTGGTTAGAGGACGATATAGGCGTGAAATTTGGATACACCCTGGAAGTGGTAAGCCTGTACTTAGAACTACATCAGCAAATACTGCTTGTGACCGAGATTCTGAAGAAGAGGAACTTGGCAATATGTCATATCTCAGTGTATGTATGGGTTTTAATTTTCTGGGGTAAATTATTAAATTGAGTGTGTACATTTATGTCACTATTTCTTTGTACATTATACAAAGGCGGTGTATTATTTATTTATAAGATTTTTTATAATTCTTGTATTTTTTACAATAATAGGATTTAAAACTGCAATGTGATTTTAATTGAAATTAATATAAAACTGCTTTACTTCTTGGGTATTTACTTTTTTGGTACATCAGGGCAAATTTTGGGGACAAGTCAAAAATTATTCTATCATAACATGGTAGAATGCTACTGCTGTATGTAATTGAATTGCAGTAAATTGAATGCAGGGTGAAACACTGCTGACTCCTGTGGTGCTGTATCCTATTCCCCCTTCCCCTATTACAATTAACTCCAATTTAGGTAACGAAGAAATTGTCATGCACTCATTTTGTACTTGGAAAATAGTTTATTATTTTATTCTGCTTTGAGTATTTCTTCAGTTATGAATATTATGATAATTGTATTTGTTGCTTACTTTTGTTAAGAAAGTAAGCACTGTAAATTATGGAAAACCTTTTAAGATTGGTAATTATGTTTTTTAGCATCATAAAATTCATTTTAACTAGTTTTACAAGATTGGTAGTAATATACTATGAGTTTACATTTATATGAGGTGTTTTTTAATTTAAGGACCATTTTAAAATGGAAAAAAAATGCAAAAAAAAGGAAAAACGGTAGAACCAAATGTTATATATACAAATGGTTCTTCCAGCCATACAATTTTACAATACATTTTTATTTTTTACTAGCTTTTTTATTTTGCTTTAAAAAATTCTCCTGCTTATGACATTATCAACTATTTTGTTATTTCAACCTTGTAAGATGTTAGTCACTACTAGGTTGGAAAAGTGACAATTGTTATGAAGCAAGGACTATGTAGGGTGATAAGACTGAAATAGTATATGTTTATTTTTTTACTGGTATAGTTCATTTAAAGGTGCAATATCAAAACATCTACACTTCTTACTAACAGTTTTGAAGAGCACGGTAGATTGTTGTGTTATGTTCCTTGGTATTTGTATTCTTTAATTAAGCACATTTTATTAATGCATTGTAATATTACCTGTGTTGTTACTTGTGTTGTGATTTTGAAAATGAAATTGTATTTGTTGTTTTGGTCTAAACTAGATCCAATTTTGTCTATGGAGTTTTCTCTATATTTGTTATATAAATTGTGTTTTGTTGTGTCTTGTTTTACATTTTTACTCATAAATATGTGATATATCATTAAATAAGAGTCATTGCATTTATGTTAATGCAGTTAATGTTAGTAAAATTAATTAGGATTTTTTGGGCATAGTGATGATGATGATGATGATGATAGTGGTAATGATAATGATAAAAATATATTTTCAGATTAAGTAATCCCATCAAAAAATAAAACTGATTTGATTTACGATTATATTACAAGGAGTATTGGTTCTAGTAGCAGCCCATCACAAAACCCTCCTCTTCTGTGTTATAATTTTAAATTTCTAACAATGTATTTTTACATTTCTTGATTTTAATAGGCTTGGTATTTGTAGTTATATAGTTAGTATTAGAGGCTAATTCAAGAGATTGGCTTCAAATTTGTAGATAATACTACTAAAAAAAAACCTTGTAAATGCAAGCCAGTACTGGTTAATGCTGCTTAAATGTTTCACAAAAATTACTGTTACTCTTAAGATAGTTCAGTTTGCTGTATGATGTTGATTATTACTGTGAAAAAAACATAAATTTCACTTGAAACCCATTTGTCATCTTTTATTTAAAATCTTATTGGTAAGTTTTTTTTACTTAGATTTTTTTGTATATGGATTTTGTGATGAGGAATTTTGATTAGTAGTAAGGTCTCTGGTTAATTCCAGGAAACTGTGGGTTGAATTTTATCAGAATATTTACGAGTGTTGTGTAATCCTTCTAAATGAAAAAGATACTATTATTTTAAACTGTTTTATTTATTACTGTTTTTTATGTTATAAGCTTATGCTTATAACATTTAAGTTTCTCATTGCAAATTGGTTTCATACAGTGTATAAAATCATAGTTTAAGAAATTTAAGTTTGATTCTTTGTTGCTTTAATTGGTTATTTTTCTTGTATGAGAATAAAAAACACAATGTGTTGTTATAGCTTATATTGAGTGATGTATTTTGATTCAAGAAAGCGAGAACTGGTTTGTCATATTTTATGAAGCTTGCTGATATTAGGTGGACTTCTAAAGATTTCTTGACAAATGTTATTACTAATTTTTATATTATTTCATGTTATCAGTTGTTAGGTTTATTATTGTTTGCAGTACTATATTGTTATCTAAGTAAATAATCTGCTTTTGCTTTCTCTGTTTGATTAATACATTTAGTTGGTTATTGAATGACTGAAGTTATAATTAATTTTTTTAAGCGTGTTTTTTTGACAATTTATTGTATTTTGTGTATTCATTACAGTTGAACAAGAGATTTGGTGTCAGTTACCTACATGTACATGGGAAACTCTTCACAAAAGTCGGGTAAGTGTGAATTTTTGACAGTTTTGGTAACATAAGTAAATTATTGCATTGTTAAAGTAACATTATATGTTATTGTACTTTCATTAAACTAATTTAGTACTCTTGTTAGGTATTTCCTGAAATATTTTGTGTTCTTGCTACTAAAAGGTAATATAAGTTTGGATACAGAAGAAAATTATTCTAATTTTTTTTTTATTGGAGAAAAGCATAATCTTTTTGAAAACCTTACAAATAATTAAAAAAAGAAAAAGCTAAATGCTAACAAAATATATTAGGTCTCTGTAAAAAGTATCCAACCATTTTTCCTTTCAAAAACTATTAGAATCTGAGTGGTAAAGCTTGTTATAGTCCCTAGCATTCATATCTGGTGTGCTTATTATTTCTTTTGTAACCTTATATTAGTTGTTATTAGTTGTATTAGTTGTCCCAGCAGTGTCACTGCATGTTTATGTTTTGCTGTAATAAGTGTTTATACACTTAATGTTGTGCAAAATGATGAGAACATTGAATAATGAGAGAACATTGCTCATCAAGTTCTACTAAAAAACTTGATATGCTCAAAGTGAAGCAATTCATAATAGTAGAAGGCTTATGGAATTATATTATAGAGATTGTACAAATTAAAACAATGGTACAATCATTTTTAAACTGGGTTAAGTTGAGAACAACCAGGATATAGTAAGCCATCAAGATAAGCTGAAATCCAAATGTCAAGTTAACATTGTGCACAGTTTGATAATAGGAAATTATTTGTTGACCGTCTGAAAGATTTCAAATAAAATTGAGATTAGTAATGAACTCATGAATTTAACAAACTTTGGGCAAAAGTGTTTTTGATTGAATAAAAATTTCTTTGATATTGCCTAGAATGTGCAGGAGTGTATCATTAGTGATGTTAAAATCCTTAAGACAATGGTAATTGGTAATAAAAATTGTATATATGAGTATAACTCAGAAACAAAAGCTTGGTCATATCAGTGTCACCATCAGTTCCAGTCACCATCATTCAAGTGATCAATTCAAGTCACCATCATTCCAATGGCTGAATAAATCAAGACATGTGAGAAAGAAGTGAAAATGGTGCTAACTGCAGAGTTAGCACCAGAGACCAAACTGTCAACAAAAAGTACAATCTGGAGGATATGCATCATCTTCATGATGTATCTTGACACTATAGACCAAACCCACAAGAAAAACCTGACTGTGAGCATATATCAAAATAATTACACCCACCCCTTTCATCATGTCTAATTCAGTATTTTATGGTTAAGCATGAAATTCCTCAGATTCATTGTGCTTCTTACTCATTAGACATGGTTCTTTCTGATTTTTGGTTGTTCCTCCGCCCCCCCCCCCTGTTCTGCTGAAAGTATCCAGATTTAACAGCTGGAAGGACATAATGATGAAGGCAACAGCATAGCTGGTAGCTACAATGAAAGAAGATTATAAAAATTGTCTCCAGCAACTGGTAGGAGCACTGAGAATAAAGATAGGAAATCTAGGATTGGAAGCTACAAGATTTTATTCATAGCCAAATAGTCTTACACTTTTTGAACCTACCTCAACATTATTTACTTATTGTTACAACTATTAAATATTATTATGTAATATGTAATAATGCAATGTGTAATTGTTACAAAAGGTTAACAGTTAACTTTTAATGAGGAAACTAAATTCATTATTTGAATATAATAATTTTGATGAAAAAGGTTTTTTGAGTAATTTTCCTTTTTTTAAATGTTTTATTTGTAATTTTTTATTTTTATTAATTCAGCCTTCACTTAATAGTATGTATTTTTACATGTTTAATAACTGACCTGAACCAGTCCTGCAAATTTTGTGAAAATAGAAACTAAAAAATAAAACAAAATAATAACTAAAAAATAAAATAGTTGTGAAACTAGAAACATAAAAATTGGTTTGTCTGTTTCTAAAATAATAGTACTGTATTCTTATATATTTTTCTTTTATTGATATCAGTTCTATTTGAATAAGTTTTTTTCTTTACTACAGTGTTTTTCACACAATAATCTATAGTGATAATAACAGTTCTGTCATTATCAATAATAAAAGGAAATGAGAGTAGTTTTAACAAGTTCTATAAAATTAAAATAAGCTTATATTTGTTAAATTGTAAAAGTAATTGTAAATTTATTAAAATTCAAATATTTTAATTTGTGAATAAAACAATTGTCAATGCTTATTCAAGAAACATAAAAAAAAGGCTATCATAACATAGGTGTACATAGTAGTTAAAAAAAGTAATGTCACAAGACCATTTTCCTTTTTTTTTTGTTATATTTGCTCCCAAATGGGTTAATATTAGTTGAATAGAGTATTCATTTTTATTCAATTATTCTATAATTGTAGTTATTAACATTTAAAATTTTTTTCTTGACTACTTTCCTCTAAACTTCATGTTAAACCTATGTTTATAATATCTATATAAAATTGTGAAAAAGTGTATTATCCCGAACTGCAAAATTATAATATAGATATTTATATTTTGTAATATTAAATTGTCATACAACCTACAAACCAACATAACCCTGTAAGAATCGAGTTAAATATTATAATTTTTCAATAAATAATATTCTATAGTTATTATAAACACTTTTTTTAACTGAAGACTTGTAAAGCTTGTCCAAATGTCTACTTGGAATAATGAAACTTGATGTTGGAAATGGATGAAATTGGTTGGATTATGCAACCTCATCATATCTGTCAGAGCTTTCTCATCAGGTGGTCTATATAATAACTTATTTTGATCCAAATCAGAGAAGTTGATGCCCTCTCCAGTTTTAACTCAACTAAGAGCAACATAAATCTTCCCCTATGCAAAATTTTTCTTCCGGAGGTCTATCATTGCTCTGTCAACAGTTGTATCCTGCAGTACAGCCAAGCTTAATATTAGAAGAATCATTCTGCTCTTGACATCTTCATATTCTTTTGTTGCTTGGAATGTTGTACAAACCAGTGAAATGGCTACGCAACCATTAACATCTTTTATTCTAAGACCAATAGTCTTGCCATCAAATTTTATGAGTACGGCTTTTGGTAACTCTCCTTCCTCATATATAAGGTGAGGCAGTGAGAATGTTGCTCTTGCATTTCATTTGACATATGTTGGTGTATTAAACTGACGTGATTAACATGACTCTAGACTTTCATTTTGTAAGAATTGATTGTTTTACATTCTGATTTGTGAAAAGTCTACATTCTGATTTGTGAAAAGTCTCTGTGGAAGTATTCATGGTATTTCTTTCTCTATTTTTCATTAAACAGTCATTTCCTTTCTTGGCAACTTTCCTTTAAACGTTGTTGTTTCATTTGAGCAGCATGTTTTGTAGGCCTATCCATATTATTAATTGTATGTATATATATATATATATATATATATATATACATATCTACACTACACTTGGCTGAACACAGACTTCAAAAACGGTTATTTGTTGTAAATAATTTTACTTTAGTTAATAAATCAAAATACAATTGTAACTTTTTAATATTATTATTTTTTTGAAGTAAGTTTTTATTTCTATTTTTTAAATTAATAAGTGTTGTTTAGCAATTGTAATTAATATTATTTTTGGTTTGTTATAGAATGGAAACATTTCAAGAGACTGCTGTACAAATGTTAAAGGAATTCCGTGCTTTATTGCAGCATTCACCTTTACCTTTAAACTCAAATCGGTTCTTGCAGCTGCTTGCTCTTAATATGTTTGCTATTGAAAATACACAATTGAAAAGTAAGTAAACTCATATGATATATTATTTTGTATTCAGATATTTAGTAGCGCATGATTTAAATGTGTGATTTAAATAGTGATTAAATTAAAGTAAAATATTTGTCAATAGTTGTAGTTTTACATGTTTTATTATTTATCATTAACGTTATTTGTGATCATCATTCTTGCAAAGTGTTGTAGATATTTTGGTCTTGTTTTTTGGATAAGTGAGGGGCTAATTTCTCATTGTAATTGATTCATAAATTTTATGACCATAAAGAAAAATGTAAGCAACTAATCACTCTCAACCAATAATAGCTACAGCTATTAAAGTAAATAAAATTAATAGAATTTTAAAGGGTCAAGTTTGTTAATGTGTTAATAAACTTCTAAATCATATTCAAAGGAATTTCATTTTTAAAAGTAAAAAAGGATTTGATTTATACAAGGTGTGTCTAGAAAATAACAGGACTATTTTTTAAAAAAAATAAACAGTGCGAGCCTCAAGGTCAAACGCCACATTGTCGAGCTGCCTGATATTCCCTCTTTACATTCCAGCTGGTGTGACGACTGCAGCCTGCTAGGCTGGGCCACAGCCTTCGCTTTTGTCAGATTGTGTACCTGCTGCTTGTTGGAAATTGGTAGGCGTTTAGAGCAATGTGCTAGCAATATAATAGAGCAATGTGTTAACATGAAATTTTTAGTGAAACTCGAAAAGTCCGCAACAGACACTTCTCTCTTATAAGTGTACGGTGATGACTGTATGTCACATGCACGGATTTTTGAGTGGCAAAAACAGTTCAAAGAAGGACGAAAAGAAATCAAAGACTATTCACGTTCAGGACATCCTTCCGCTTCAAAAACGGACAAAAACATTGAAAAAATAGGCAATCTCATTTGTCTTGAAGGTCAAACAGTGAATAAGGAATATTATCTTGAGGTTCTAACTACTTTCTGTGAGCGAGTAAAAAGAAAGCGACCTGAGTTGTGGAAGAACAAATCATGGATTCCTCATCAAGACAACGCTCCAGCTCCACACTGCACTGATTAAGTTGTTTTTAACTAAGTATGGGATCTCTATGCTGGAACCATCCACCCTACTCACCAGACCTAGCCCCATGTGACTTTTTTATGTTCCTGAAAGAGAAGGAAGCATTGAAAGGAACTAGGTTTGAGACAGTTGAAACTGTAAAAGAAAAAGCAACAGAGACCATGAACATGATTTCAGAAAATGACCTGAAACACTTTTGAACAACGAAAAATTTGAATGGAGCAGTGTAGGGAACATGTAGGGGAGTATATTGAAGTGGGTAATGTGAAAGTTTTTAAGGAAAAAAAAATGTTACAGCAAAAATCTTGTTATTTTCTTGCCACGTCTTATAAAATGTCTAACCCTTTATAACATATTAAAAATTAATTTACTGTACTTTATTTTAAATAATAGTGATAATTTTATTAATGTTTATTATATTAATATTAAATTGGTTTAGACATTTTTAATTTAAAAAAATTTAATTAAGGTGTTTGTAATTTTTTATCACTTAGTTTTGTAGATTTACAGGTTTTTAACCTGTATGAGGCTTATGAGCTCCTTATGAGGCTTTCTTAAAAAAATAATTTTTTTCAACTATATAAAATTTTCTTTATGAAAGGGTTAACTCATAGAGAAAAAATTTATTAAAACAATTAATTGTCATGATACATTTGAAATATCTGCATTTATAGAAAGCCAGTAAGATTCAATGTTATCTGAAAATTAAATAACAGTAGTAGTTGAAATTACTTATATTTATCAGCATCTTTTACTCTAACATTTTGAATTTGTTTTTATTTTCCTGGCATCATAGCTCTAGAACAGTGTTTCTCAGCCTGGGGGTCAAAAGTCCCACAGAGGTCAAGGTGATATGAAAATGGGTTCGCAAAATTAGCCTAAAACTTTCATGTACACAGCCTACAACTTAACTCTGGTCAAAGTGGCATCTTAGAATTTTATGGTAATCCTGAAAAGGGTTATTTGCAGTTTGTGGAGTGATGGCCAGGAATTTGTGGCCATTTGTGGATTTTGCAAGGTAGTCCTCAGAAGGGTATTTGATCTGGAAGCTGGTTTCTGGCGATGTCAGCTAGGCTGTATTCTGAGAGCTATGGCTCGCTTGTCCATTGAAATTGGATTGAACTTCCCTTCAGTGGCCCACCCCACTACAGCGTAACAGGGTGACCCCAGGCGGCCAAGGTGGTTCTTCCTGAGTGGGGCTTGTCCAGCTCCATCTTTACCACTAGCCTCCTGGTCGTAACGAGCTTCATGCTGGGCTGACCAGGGCACTTGAAGCCTGGCAAGCTGAGGCGAGAAGGTAGCATCTGTACCCAGTGGCTCCCTTGGCGAGCTGGCCAGGCACATGCCAGCAGGGATGTTGGCATTTGTCAGGAGGCCACTTTGGGCCGGCCAGGGAACTTTTCTCTTATTCTGTTTTCTTTTTTCTCATTCTTCCTGTGGAGGTCTTATGTCTGAATGCTTTTGCTGTGCTGGCAGCGGTCTTTTATAAGTGCCGGCTAGTGAAGGGACCACAGTGCGCTGTGGTGGGAGAGTTGAGTATTCAGCTGGTTTTGGGAGGAGGAAGAATGTGTGTGCAGGCGCATATGTGGACTGCAGCATCCCCAACATGTACTGGCTAGTACCCCACTCACCAATAATAAACACAGCTTACGGCAACAGTATGTATGTTGTCGTGTAGCTTAATAACTTTTTACTGAATAAACCAGTCTTGATGAGAATTTGTATTGAAACTCATGTATATGAGACAAATTTTTTTGTAAAACTTAAGTCAGCATCTCAGGGGGTGGGATAGATAGTTTTTCAGGTTGAATTTTCTCAAAGAAACATAACTCCACTTCATATTAAGCTCACTACAAGTGTGTGTGCATGCTTAGCTATCTAACCATTTAGAAAAAGAAATTGTCCCAGAATTATTCTCCCTTCTCCCAAAAATTGAAAAAATATCACAGTTTTTTTATGTATTCTTAGGCATAGTATTAAAAGTTTAAATAATAAACTTTTAACAATAATATTACGATGAAATTTCATTGTAATTCAACCCCCACTCCCTAAAAAGAATCTTGGGTAACTTTTTATTGGTTGTGAATTTTTCAGTGGTTTTTTTTTGTTTCTTCTATTTAACTTTACCAAATGTAGAAAAATCAAACATTTTCTTGGAAATTGATTTTGAAGGTAAGGGAACAGAAAAAAATACAAAGTCTTTAATTTTTTTTTAACTTAATTTTAGTTTATTGAAACATGTAATTATAATTTTACAGTGAAACATCACAAATTATCCCCACCCCAAAAAATAGATCCTAGATAACTTTTTTAATGTATTATTAGTTTTCCACTATAAATATAAGAATAAATAACCAATGCCAGAAAAGTATTACAATTTTATCACCATTTTTTTTATTATCCCCTTCTGCTTTCAGCATTTACTTGTTTTTAAATTACAAAATTAAGAATTAACTTCCAGATCATTGTTATACTATTTAAAGATTGCCAGCAATTCATGTATCAGTTTTTTCTTAAATTTTAGTAGTTGTCATTACTTCTTTGAAATAACAATAGAAAGTGTACAGAACTAAAGCATAAAATATTGAACACTAAAACGGTTACTTAAAAGCAATAAGTGACAGTGCATATTCAATGTCATATCAAAACATTTGTAACGTAGTGGTTATGAGCTTTAGATAAGGTGGTTAATTTGTTATTTGGTGCCCTAGGAGTTTATCAGTAGAGGGACTGATAGTGGATTGCCACTGATAGTTGATAGAGACTGTTTCCTATCTGATGAATGTATAATAAGCCTGTAGTTAAAAGTTCAGCAAATTAATATATTATTTTTCCTCATTAAAGTTGTAAATATTCAGTTTTAAAAACATTAATAATGAAAGCATGCAATGAAATTGCGCCCATTATGTTCCTATTTAACAAAGGGTTGTCTCTGAAAAAAAAAAACCAATTTACTAAGCATTGCTTAAGCTACTTGTAATTGATCCATCCTTTGGATTAGGTTTTCTGTTTTATATAGTGGAATATTATTTTGATGAAAAAAATATATTATTTAGAAAATAAATTTTGTTGGCAGTTTAAAACTGTTTGTAGCTATGTAAATAATTAAATTTTATCTGACAAATTGGAAAATAAGAACAAATTTTTAAAAAATCTATTTAAAAATTGATAGATGTTTCACTACACATCATCACCTTCCTCATATAGAATACTAAATCTTAAAAGTTATATACAAAGAACAAGGTAAATACATAAAACGATTAGAGATAAAAATAGTAAAGATAAAGAACAGCAAAAGGGAGTGTACATATATGTCGGTAATATATAAATTTATGAGTAAATACTGTTGGTCAATTCAGAAAATGGGCAGCGTTTACAGTATGATTCAAAGCTTATCTCACCTTTATAAGTTTAATAATGGCAAACTATTAAAGTCTAAATGGTAATTTAAAAGTAAATTAAAATTCTTAAGTTAATTAATCTCCAATGACTGAAAGGTTTAGTTTCAAATCTTTGTTCTCAATACAAAGTACTTTGAAATTATGATTAAAAATATGATTTTCATCAGTTAAATGAAAGGCTTAATTAGAATCCTGTTATGCGAAAAACAAGATTTGTGATCCCTTAAACATTTTTCAAAAAATCTACCAGTCTATCCAATATAAACTTCATATCTAAGTTTTAAGCTTTATATTCTGTGCATAAAATCTGATGAAGTTACATGCTATGAAGCTAAGAACTGACAATAGGAGTGCATCAGCTAGGAAAGCACAAGTCGCAGGCATTAGGAAATTGATAGTTGAAGATAGAAAAACTCAGTAAATTTTATAGGAAGTGAGGTATTTAGCTGTCCTCTGTGGCGCAAGTGGTAGTGTCTCAGCCTTTCGTCATGAGGTCACAAATTCCGCTCAGGCATGACATTTTCATACATGCTACGAATCATTCATCTCATCCTTCTGAAGTTATACTTAAGTGTTGCAGAGATTAAACAAAAGAAAAAAAAAGGAAGTGAGATATTTGCAATGACTACCTTTAATGTCATACATTCAGAATTGTTTTTATTTTTTTATATTCTTTGATACTGATTTTCAGTTAGATTTCCAAGTTAATGTAGAAAAATAACAGATTCAAGAAATTATGTACACAAGCAAAAATAACAACTTAACACTTTGCAAAACACTGTTTTGGGTTTGGAAAAAATCAACATTCAAATCATTTATTTTTTGGTAGGTTTATTAATTTAATGGATTTAGAATGTAGCAAACATGAAATTCAACATTTAGAAAAAGTTTTTTGTTACAACACAAACAAATATAAGAATTTAGAAATTTTAAGTGTAGTATGAAATTGTTTTGAATTTTGAAAATAAAGTTAATAAAGATATTATGTTTCAAGAGATAAATTCTGAAAAAAAAACATTGTTTGGCTGTAAAAATAAAAAATAATGAGAATAGGAATTACAGTGTTAGAAACAAAGATTTAATAAAGTTTATAAAAAAAAGACAATAGAGAATGATAATTTTTAACATAAATAAAGGAAAAACTGTTATTGCTTTGAAAAGAGTAATTATATCATAGAAAGTCATTAATTTTTAGATCCCAACAAATTTTATATGAAATTGAATCCTACAATTAAATTTCAAATAGAGCTTAAAAGAATTATTAGGAATTAATCTATTTTCATGAAGTGTGTTAGTTTCACATTGACAGTAATGAATCTGCAGCTAACTAAATTGTACTCTCTAATTAAATTATATAAAGAAAAATCATTCAATTAGACCAGAGATTCATATGTTAATTCTCCTGCTGTTAAATTGTCTAGGAGGATGATTAATAACATCGAGTCTTGTAATTTCAACCAAACTTTAGTAGTAAAAAAAAAAACTCACTGCACTTGTTGAAAATATTACAGATTTATACATTCCAGATCATTCTAACTTATTTCTTTTGATGTAAAAAATTTGTTTCCTACGATTTCACTACACAATGTTTTATCAATGTTGCTAACTAGTTACCGATTACCCAAAAAAATTAATGAAATTTCAAGAATTGAGATAGTCGAGGCACTGAATGTTTGTTTTAATCAAAATTGTTTGAGTTTTTTAATATTACATTTATACTTTAAAAGAGGGTTTAATTATGGGTAATTCATTAAATTCATTAGTTGCTGAAATTTTTATGAATGGTTTAGAAAACCAAAATTTGTGCTCATCCTTTCTTTAAATATTTCAAATTTTGGTATAGATACATGAGTGATATTTTTGGTTGTTTTACTGCTACAAACAGGGATGTTCTTAAATTTTATTAACACATCACACAAAAATTTTTATTATTATATTTATGTATTTTATTTATTATTATTATTATTGCTTTTACTCTGGAAGTGGAACAAAATAATTCTATTTTAGTTTATTTAAATATTATTAAAGTTAATAACAATATGTTTTAGCAAGTCTCACAAACCCTCATATACTGATCGTCATTGACAGTATATCATTACATCCATTTTTGCATAGATTGGCGGTTTTCAACAGTTATATTCATAAATTGTTAAATATTCTGATGTCAGATGATAATTTTTAGAAATAACCTAATATTATAAGACAGATAGCTATAAATAATGGTAACCAGAGTAGTCTAATTGATCTGCTGCATCAGAATAAATTATACAAAATTGCAATCAGCAAAGTTCTTCCTTCTGTAACGTATAAGGAACTACAAATATTGCCGACCTCCGTGGCTGAGTGGTAGCGTCTCAGCTTTTCATCCGGAGGTCCCGGGTTCGAATCCCGGTCAGGCATGGCATTT
>JAAAKQ030039275.1:0-16801 GCA_010016005.3 Zanna intricata
AGTTTAGGAGCCACAAAATCATGAGTTCTTTTGAAATACTCCTTATTAGGGCGAGGTATAATAATTTTTCCAGAATATATTATATTCTATATATTACCAATTAATAAACTTTTATTGAAATTATGTTCTATACATTGAAGTGCAATATCTCTTGACTGTTGGAGTAATGGAAATAACTTCATTAAATATTTCATTTATACATCCTGACCCCGTAGGGAAAGACATCCTCCATGTGGCAGTTTTGGTCACCAGCTACCCCCTCTGTTTGTAGCTCTTATGGGCTTAACCAGAGATTATCTTCAAAACCTTGGCAAAAGACACTTCTCAGCCTTGTTCTTGCCTCAATCAGGATGCCACCGATGCGAATACCACATGTGACATTCCCACTGGTGTACTACTATCATTAAGAACCCTCCAGAAAACAAAACAGATAACATCTAAACTAAGTCTCAAACAAGACTGAATAACAGAAATAAGGAACCGAGATCCACCAAAAATATAATATAATATTATAATTATTTAAATTATTTATTTTACATAATTTTAATTAACAATGTATATGAAAAATGATTGTAAAGAAAAAGAAACAGTTTTATTAAAACTGCTAAAAATCTTGGCTGTCTGTTAGAAGAATCTAAAAAAAAATAGTTTTTCATATAAACACACAATAAAATGTTGATCTTATACTTTTCTGAACAATTGTTTCAGTGTCTAGCTCTATATATTAATTATAAATTTCTTCTCAACTGAGATTTTGAATAGTTTTAACAAAAATTCTTTTTTCAACAGAACGCTTTTACCACTCCTTTATTTATAAAAATGTTGTACATGTTGCAGTGAATTGTTTAACATATCAACAAACATAAAATAAATAGCTAAAATGCAGTTTAAAAATAAATTTTGCTACCTTATTGAAACTGATAATCAGAAATTTAAAAAATTTCTTTAATGACAACTAAAATTTTCTAAAATATACCTAAATAGTATTTAAAAATTTTTTTTTAAAATGAAGTTATAGATATTACTATAGATAGTACTATCCGATATTACTCTGTAGTACTATCTATAGATAGTACTACGGAGAAAATTGACAAAAAATGTACTTTTATATTTTTCATAATTGTTAAAAAATTTAAGTCATAAGTGTTCAATACAAAACTTATGTTTTTCATTAAGTGATTCAAGACTATATGACTGTGTAAAGATTTTTTTTATGCTATTTCGAAAGTGTTCAGACCACATTAACGTCTTATTAAGCAACATTGAAAGAGAGAGAGAGAGAGAGAGAGAGAGAGAGAGAGAGCAAGCATGATTTTTTTTTTTTAACTTTGATAATTTTATTTAAATGAAAGTAAACTTCAAAATCTGAAACATATTTATTTATTGAATAAAATATAACATGAGAAATTATTAAGCTCAACCCATTTTTGGGGTACATGTAATCCATTTTTGGGATCAGGTAAATCAAATATTACTAAATATTAGATTTAAACTTTAAATCAAATATAACTAAAGTTACTTATTTATTTATTAACAGATATCAGGTTCATTTAAATTACTTTCTGAATACATTGTATCCAAAGTATTGTAGTAGTACTTATCTAGATTTGTATAAAGACATAAACGTGCTACAATATCTTTAGAATGATGATATCTCTCCAAACAATACTTCTCTGCACCTATTAATTGAAACATATCAAATATTTTTACTATAATTCTACCATCAGAGAGTACATTGAATTTATCACTATTTACCTCATATGAACAATCTATTGGAAAATCAAAACCAAACAGTACTTTGAAATTATCAGCATTATCTTCAGATTTACTTGGTGTCAATTCTTTATTTAATGAATTGTAATCAAAATATTGTAAATCACTGAAAAAATTATCTTCAGCACTAACAACACAATTACCATCAACAGTAAATGCAAATTTAGACTCACAACACTTTCTTAAACAATTTTTTATTGAACACACACAACCTCTTTTTACTCCATTTAAATCAAATGTCTTATCAGATGGAAATAGTATATTATCTGATAGTATACTCCCATTATTAAAAATGTTAATTTTTTTAAAAGGTGTGAATGGAATACTCAGTTGTAAATTACATGGAAATGTGAAATTATCTTCAGTAAGACTCACAGGTAAAATTATCAGAATTATTAACAATGTTAATTTACACTCTTTCATATTCACAATTATATTTCTACACCATTAATTATTTGGAAAAAATAAAGTGAATTGTCAAAAGATAAAATTCATACTAAATTTAATCTGATTCGTTCATCATAATATATGTACATCGTAAATATTATATTTCATATTTCTTGCAATCAATTTATTAACATTTTTCCTTGTAGGTTATTTTTTTAAAATATAAAGTGGGTTTTGTTTTTTTGAAATTAGACAGAACTCTTCTTGATAACTCTAGTTTGTAATAGTTTTTTCTTTAAATTAGTTTATTGATAATTTTTTTATTCTTTTTTAATGAATTTCTAAGATAGCAGGATTTCCTCAATTAATTTTTTTTACTACGTCATAAAAATCACGCACGCACACACATACACACACACACACACAAACAAAAAAAATGAATACCAAATCAATACATTTTGTATTTGTTATAATTTTTATATTGTAAAAAAAAGTGATCTGGTGTACTTGTTAAAAGTTTCTTCTACATCACTTAAGTGGAAAATTTTTTTCAATAAATAATCTTATCTACAGAGAATGTCGTTTATTACTACTATAATTATTTAGTATTCATAAAGTGTAATAATGCCATTATGATATTTAAAATACAATACATCTTGCTAGACTCCAATCACCAAATTAAGAAAAAAAAATAGCTTTTTCTTTTTGAAAAATTCAATTTTAAAGGATCTCTTTTAAAAGATTTTTATAAAAATCTGGATTTTAAATTTTAATGTTTCTTTCAAACAGAATTTATATATATATATATACACAATATATTTTGGTAAGCTTGTTATTTTAAATAAAAATGAAACTAATGAAAAAAATTAACTAAAACTTGTTCAGTTATTTAAATTTTAATATTTCAAATCTCATATCAAATTGTAAATTGTTCACTGCTATTTTAATTTGTCAGAGATATCTTAAAATCAAACATTTTAAAAAGAACTCAAAAAGTACTACTTTAACATTTTTATTCTATTTTTAAGTTGTTTTTTTATTATTTAATTAATATTTTTTTATTTTATATTTCTCTTTTACATATTTTTTCTAGGCTTGTTGAATGAGTTTGTTAATTTTTGAGCTTGTAAAGGGATTTAGATGTCCTTCAAGGTCGTTTATTATATTTATATTCTTTTTGCTTCCTTGTATAAAGTAAAGGAAGTATTGTGATGATGAAAAATTTTGATTTTCAGATTTCAATAGGAATATCCATTTTAACCATCCCTGAATCCATTTTGACTAGTTTCGGCATGTGTCAATACGTACATATGTATCTTGCATAACTCAAAGATGATTAGCCATAAGGATGTTCAAATTTTGGATTTAGGACTATAACATGTAGTTGTGTACCTCTCCTTATGATTGCAATTGACTGAACCAAAAGTGTCCAAAAAAATTTAAACCCAAAAAACTGTAGTAGTAACCCCTCATTGAGAGCTTCTCAACGATATATGATGAGATGAGTAGTACTTATTTTCATTATTCCAGAGTTGTAACCAAATAAAATTTTAATTAATGAAATATTTAGGTCTTGAAAGCAGAAGACACATTGGTTTGAATGTAACTTCATATCTTTTTTAATATATTGATTTATTAATAATTATTAACATCCGATTGTAAAAAAAAAAAATACAATAAATAGTAATCGGTAAAAAAAAAAATCAGTTAAATTATATGTACTTTTAAGAATGTGTATATGTAATTTATTAGGCATACAAGGAAACTGTGTAGTGTCCACATCAGATTTGGTGAAACATCAGATTATTTAATTAAAGATTATTATTTAGAATCAGTGCTTTTATTATCAACCATCATGCTGTATGGTTGATAATTATCAGTACTGTGGAGCTGAGATATATATATATATATATATATGTCGCATAATTCTCTGGGACATCCAGAATTATTTTATGAAAGTGAAGACGTTTGTAATTGTCGTAGTAAATTGTTTTAAGATAATTAATAACATTAATGTAATAAAAAATGTATTTGATAGTAAGTTATTTTATTGATTAGTAAATTTCTGTTCATTTAATTGTATTTTTGTAAATTTGTGCAATTATTACTCTTTGTACCACTACCATTACTGAAAATGCCATGCCTGACCGGGTTCGAATCCCGGTCAGGCATGGCATTTTTCACACACGCTACAATTCGTTCATCACATCCTCTGAAGATATAACCTAACGGTGATTCCGGAGGTAAAAAAAAAAAAAAAAAAAAAAAAAACCTACCATTGCTGTTTACAGACATTCCATTTTTATAGTAATTTTATGTATACATATTACTATTACATACACAGATTTTATTTTTTTGAATTCTCAATTATTCTTATGGTGCATTCCGTTTTTATTATTCAAGTTAAATAATCTATGTATATGTACTAATAAATTTGATGTATTGAACTAGTATTATTACCATTATGATTGCTGTTTTTTTTTTTCAATTCTATTTAAATATATTATTTCAATAAATTGTATTTGTAATATATGTATAATAATATTTATTTATATTAGAAACTGTTTATTATTATTTGAAACAAAAACAAAAAAGAGTATTTCTGACACTAAGCAATTTACTCACAATATATCTCCCAATTCAGTAGAGTTATTTGTACTTACATAAATGATATATGCATTATTTTTCAACATAATCCCCTTCTACTTCTGTGCACTTAGTCCATCTTTTAACGAGCTTTTAAATTCCTTCCTGGGAGAAAGTTTTCAGTCTGGCATGCAGAAAACTTTTCACCACTTCTATGGCCTCTTCATCAGATTGATAATGATTCCCTTGTAACTTTTCTTTTAATCGCTTGGAGCCAAAAAAAAAAAAAAAAAAAAAAAATAAGTTTGAAAATCACTTGGAGCCAGATCTGGACTGTATGGTGATCCAATAGCTCAAAACTGAGATCTTAAAGGCAAAGGACTGTTTTTTATTTGGCTGTATGAGTTCAAGCATTATCCTAAAGCAAAATCATACCTTTAGAAAGTTTACATCTTTTAAATTTGATTTTTTGCTTCAGTAAACGCAGTAGCTCTCAGTAGTTGTAATGAGTTCTGATTGATCTTTGGGCGTGAAGTAAACCAAAAGCGAACCATATCCCAGAATATCGCCAATAGAATATTATATAATAAGAATTTGTTGTAGAATATTATATTGTCCCAGAATATTGTCTTTCCTGCAAACATCTGAGTTTTGAACTTTTTTTTTGCTTTGATATTAAGGGTGTTTCACACTAAATTTTGTCGCTTACTCTCAGGTTTAAAGTGATGAACCCATGTCTTATTAATGGTTATTATTCATTTAAGAAATGATTCTCCTTCAGCTTTGTAATGTTTCAAAACCTTCTAGAAAATTTTCAAATGATTCTGTTCATGGATGTTGGTCAACTGATGTGGAACTCAGCGAGCACAGATTTTTTGAAAGTGTCATGGATCATCCGTTACTACAGTTTGGTCATATGCAAAATAGAAAATAAATATCTGTTCATTCAAAGGGATTCCTATTCTTGTACACTTTTTATGCCAATTATCCAAAATTGAACAAAGGTTTAGTTTGAACAATGTCAGACAATCCACAACCCACAATCCATCCTTCCTACATACACTTATCCTACGTATCCACATATACTCATCTCCTACTCATTTGTATACCGTATTAGCAGTATACAAGTTCTGAATTGCACCTATCAAAGTTGGATTGACTTCCATCCTTATTGATTCTTCAAACAGATGATGCAGAGGTACATTATTGTACTCCTTTTCAAATTGATCGAAGCAAGATTGGCTTCTCTCACAACATGTATAATACAGCTGTTCTAGCAAGGTGCTTTTCCATCTACTTAACAGCAGTACATCTACTCCCCTCCACAAAAGTTGTGCTATAACTGCTTGGCTATACTCTCTTCAACAACGACTTTGTTTTTTTTATAAGTAATAAATTTTGTAGCGCTTAAAAAAATACCAAGCATGATTTGGATTCACACCCAGAATTTTCTGGATGAAAGATAGAGATTCTACCACTCTGCTGTGAAGGCCAACATGTTAACAAAAGTATTGGTGAATAAAACACTCAGTAGGAAACTGATAATTTTGTAAGCCAAAAGTTCCAAAATAAAAGTGGTGGACAGGTACTTGCTAGCATACAGTGAATGACCAGGACATGGCAGCGAACTACTGTCTTTTAATATTAGATTGATGGAATTTTATTAAATTGACTTGGTCATATGTTTTACTGTAGATGAGGTGCACCTTCCCAATTAGTTTAATATATGAAAGTGAACGGCGGGACACGTAAGCGAGTGGTGTTGTGCGCCACGCTTAGATCCTAAACGCAAGCCGGCCTCTGTGGCGCGAGTGGTAGCATCTCAGCTTTTCATCCCGGAGGTACCGGGTTTGAATCTCGATCAGGCATGCATTTTTCATATACGCTACAATTCATTCATCTCATCCTCTGAAGATATACCTTACTGGTGGTTCTGGAGGTTAAAAAAAAAAAAAAAAGAAAAGACCCTTCACACAATTAGTTTAGCTCCAGGAGCTCTTACAAATATGGTTGCTTAAACGTTTCGAGGCACAGTAGCCCTTTGTGGCACAGGCATTAAGTCTTATGCTTTACAGTGACCGAATGGGGTGGTGGCGGGAGAAATGCCAATTTTCCTTTTAAATTGAGTTGTATAATAGTAACCATTTATAGATTTTTTCATTCTTTTACTCCTCCAGTAGGGATCTGGTTGAACATTTATAGGGATGTATGAGATTTTTCTTTGAGGAAAACCCTCATGAATTCTTAGTATCTGAAGAAAAAGGAATTTGTTATATCATAAGAAAGCTGTGATTGTTGGATAACATCTGATGGAAATGTATTAAGGGTAAAGAAAATTGCTGCAGTTACTTCAGCCAGGTTATTTACAGGGTTTCATGTGATTATTGACCTTTCCTTTTATAATTTGTTATTTCATTTTTACTAAAAAAAACTAACCAAGATTAGAGAGCTATTGCTTAATTTTTGACCTAATATAGGTCCGAATTATGATAATATGCAATATTATATGGTACTTTAATATTTATGAAATGCATGGTACATTTGTTGCTTAATGACATATTTGTAAAAAAAAAAAAGTTTTTAAAAAAGTTTTTTAATCTATGGATTATTGAGAGAACAAAAAATCACTAATAAGGAAACATAGTAGGTAGTGAGTTGAACAAGCCTTTTTTTTTGGCAGTAAAGTGACTTCTTTTTTATTAATACACTTAATTAGTAACAAAAACTCATTTTTGAACATTCGGTGTAGTCCTAATAAACTGGGCTATTCTAAGTGCCAGTAGTTGACAAGTGACAAAGGCAGGTACTGGGCGTTTCTACGTGACACAATTAGACAATGCAAAAGGAGAATACTATGCAAAAGAAAGAGAATGAACAGGGATAGAGTAAGGTAGACAAGTTGACGAGTAAAAAGGGGTAGTGAGTCTTTCAGCTTTAGTTCCTCTCCTTCCCTTTTCTGTAGTATCTGTTCAACTTCGGTCTCTTTTGTAAATTCCTTTCGTGCTTGACTTATTTAACTTGTAATTGGATGAAGAAGCTCTATTTGTCCCTCTTCTCTGTTCAACTTTTTGTGGAAGTATGCTACTTTGTTTGTAAGTATCAGTGTATCATTAGATGCAATTATGTCCATTACTAGCCTATAGATTTCTCTTGGCACAGGTGCTATATTTAACAGGCTTTATTTGCACCTAATTTGGTTGTTTTATGGACATTCAATTAAGTATTTTACATTATTATTTATATCTATTAATTGAGAAGTAGTTATGTTGTCTTTAGATATAATAATTCGAGACTACACTTCATTCACATTCATACATAACAATAGTAATGCCTTACAATGGTTCTGGAGGCTAAATAGAAAAAGAGATATCATAATTCCAGTAAATATTGTCAGTATAAATGTCAGTAACTATTGCCCATTTACATAATAAAATATCTTTTCAAATTTTGTGAAGAACCGACCTCAGTTGGAAATTGATTTTTTTAATTTTATTTTTTGAATGGCTCTTAAGTGATTAGTATTCTCAAAATTAATTGGTCCCATACACAATGTATCTCATAAGTTTTAAGTTTGTGGCTATAAAGAACGCAACAAAAGTAAAAACATTTTTTCAACAAATTTTTTATTCAAAATAGTCACCATTAGAAGTAATACACATGTTGGGCACAATCTTTCAGCTTTTTCATGCCGTTCAAAAACTCTACTTTTGAAATACTGTTTAATTTCGATGTCACGTTTTCTTGTATCTCATCTTTCGACGCAAAATGGTCCTCTTTCAAGTCCATTTTTAATTTGGGGAACAGGAAATAGTCAGGGGACTCAAAATAGGGCGAGTGGTGGGCGGCTGAGCACGGGAATAATTTTTTTGGCTAAAAATTGAGTGTTAAACGCCGCGGTATGCGCTGGTGCGTTTTCGTGCAAGAGGAAAAAAGAACCATCTCTCCACAACTCGGGTCTAACACGCGAAATGCTTTTGCAAAGGCAATCCAGTACTTGTTGATCGAATGAAGCATTAACAGTAATAACTTGAGGAACAAATTCTTTGTGGATGATGCCTTTGGAGTAAAAAAAAAAAGACCAACATTGTTTTAATTTTTTATTTTTGAAAACGCAATTTTCTTATGAAAACGCATTCGTTTTCTTATGAAAAATTTGCAGGTTTTATCAAATGTTAATGCAGGAAGAGTATGGGTGATTAAGGAGGGAAATAACTTGATTTCAAACCTCTAACTAATATATTATCCACTTGGAGTGGATAATCGTGTGGTAGCGTCTCGGAGGTCCCGGGTTTGAATCCCGGTCAGGTATGGCATTTTTCACAAACGCTACAATTCATTTATCTCATCCTCTGAAGATATAACTTAACTGTGGTTTCGGAGGTTAAACAGAAAAAAAAAACTTCTGGAGAGATATCTTTACGTTTCTTGGATCTATGATAAACGGTTTTCTCACTGTCAGAATTTAATTACTTTAATATATATCATGCGGTGATATCACAGAGACTGAAATTGAGGGACAGCTTGGGTTACATAATTTTTATGGTCTCTGTCGCTAGAGGAGCTTCTAAACAGTGAAGGACTTTTTTTTTAAGTTTTATCTCAAACTTATATAAAGTATATATAAAGGTATATAAAGTCTTTAAAATCATAAACATAACTTTTTTTTTTTAGCATATAGTTTTTCTCAATACATTCTTTAGCGTTTGGTGATTTGATGTCATTTCTAAATTATGATTTAATAATCAATGGTAATAATCATAATTTTCTTGATTTTGTAATTTTTAATTAATTTATTGTTTTAATATGCAATAAGATATTTAATTTAAAACGAGCCTAATTAAGATTTTTATTATTATTATGTGGTAAGAAAGGGGATAACGAACAAGTCCCAAATAAAATTATAACATACTGTTCAGGAACGTAAAAATATTTGTGTACTCGTACGCTTGCTGTTATCTCGGCAGCAGTCAACCTGGGACGCGTAGATGCTCGACAGTTAGCGGAAATTTACGAAGTTAAGATGAGCTAAGTTGGATTCCAGTTTTTGTTATTATGTTTAAATTTTGTTTTGTTAGTGCTTGTAAGTTCTGAATTACAATGTGTTGTGTATGAAAGATGTATATTTTGTTTTAAACGGTTGAGTGATAATTAAATTCAATTATTCTTAAGAAATTTAATTAAACAGCTTTAAAATAACATATTTATTTAAGGTACGTACATATTGTTTGTTGTTTATTAATGAGATGTATGGATCTATCTTTTTACGTATCTATAATAAAACAACTTTGTAAAAGTTAATTCGTGGTGTAAAACTTTTATTTTATTAACTGTATACGTAAACAGTTGTACATTTAGATGTTCAGTGAAACCATCTATTATTCTGTTAATACGTACAGCCGATTAACATTTGCACGTGTTATCAAACTTCGAACAGGAATCAAATTTTTCTCATGTTACACACCAACCCATGCGTAAGTTGGCATCTTTAAAAAAATGGCTATTATATTTTGTATGATTAATCTTGTGCTTATGTAAGTGGGAATATGCTTACATGTATTAACGTATTTATGTACAAAATTGTAATTTAGTAATGATTTGTCATCGTACGTGGTCTACGTCCTTATTTGTATAGCCTCAATAATCAAATAATGCTACCGATTTAAACTACTAAATTATCGGGCCTTACGTTTATTTTCTAACAAGGATAGGTTATAGCTCTTTATCATACGTAATAGCTCTATTAACGCATTGTAACACTTATATAAAAATGTAATAATGCTGCTGAATTTGTAAATCTTCATTTTTGAATCTGTAAACACACAACATAAGATTTTTATATGGATTTATTTCAGAAGACACATGCAAGATCTTATAACTAGATCAAATCATAATAAACGTAATTACATCTACCTGTTATGATTATTTTATTATAAAAGACTTCAAAGTAAATCATTACATTTAAATTTTTTTAAATTTATTGTACATCTAATATTATCTGAATGGGTTTATATTTAACCAGAATGACCAAACTGATGTAAAAAGGACGCATACAAGAAAATAATGTTTTGAGAAAACAGGGTGTTAAGATTTATAGGTACTTTTTCGTTTTATACCACCCAAAAATTCTTGCCCAAATCAACTCAAAATAGCTCAAAAATAATTGTTGAAAAGTTTTAGGTGAGGAAAAATATAATTTTTCTTTTCAATTTTTGAAAAAAATTTTTTTTTCGATTTTTTTTGTACTAAATCAAGGGAATATTATAATTACTTTTTTGTGGATTCCTTTGACCAGCAGTAAATAAACATAATAATAGTATCAAATGAAAATTGCGTAAATCAATTTCTAATCGACAAATTCATTTTTTTGCACAGCCTCCTATCACGTTCATTTGAATTCAATGTCATCATTAGATATATATCATTAGATATATACATTTAATATAATTATTTATACTTATTTATTTTATAAATATTATCTATTTATCTTTTATCTGTTTAGCCTCCGGAACTACCGTAAGGTATTACTTCAGAGGATGAATGAGGATGATGTGTATTGATGTGAGTGAAGTGCAGCCTTGTACAATCTCAGGTCGACCACTCCTGAGAATTGTGGTTAATTGAAACCTTATTTTATAAATATAATTTAACCAATCTTAACCTACGCCTGCTAATCTTGACTAATTAACATCATAATGTTCTGAATATTTTTAATTAATAGATTCAGTAATTATTGCAATTATTTATTATTTTGAGTTTTTTTTTTTTACCTCCGGAACCACCGTTTGTATAAGATCAGAGTTTGAAGATGAATGATGTGTTAAGAATGCGTATGTGAAAATGCCATGCCTGATCGGGATTCTAACTCGGGACCTCCGAATGAAAGGCCGAGACGCTACCACTAGCGCCACGGAGGCCGGCAAGTATTTATTATTTAAATAATCAAAACGTTACTGTTAATTAGTCGAGGTTAACGAGCGTAGTTAAGTTTTTTTTTTTAATTTACATCTATAAGCAATTTTTTTTTATTTTATAAGCAATAATGCTTATAAAATTTTTAGATGCAAGAAATTTTGGGTGGCATTAAACAAAAAAGTACCTACTATTTCTTTAAACCATGTATTGAAATTTATTTATTTTAAATATAAAAAAACTGCTGATGAAAATTTATTTTCATTAGTCCTTTTTCGAGAGATGATCATCGGCCATGTTTTTTTAACGCTTTTTCTATGTAGATTGCTATTTATATAGCACTACAATATTAGTACAAAAAATAAAAATAAATTAAAACATTTAATTTTTCTTTTCTTTTCTGAAGAAAAACCAAATTTTTTTTCGCGATATGCCCCACTCCCTTAATGAATAATAAAAAAATTAAAATGGTTAATGACCAGAAATATTTGTATATTTTATATTTATTTGTTATATATATTTTTTTGTTTAAACTAGTTGAATCCTAAAACGTAAAGATTTGCAAAAAACTTGGTACCCCATATTTTCCCCTCTGTAGTAACTAATCAAAATAATAAAATAATCACTTCTTTCTTATTTATTTTTGAAATTTTATATATAATTTTTTTGTAATTTCGAGTTAAGGGTATAAATTGGAAATCTAATTGGCATTTACGTTGGATAGTGGAAGAAACCTGTGTGTAGTCTATGTTATTATCAGTAAACGTGTTATGTATGATATATAACCAAATTATATTTTCTAAGGTAATTGAGGAAAGGCTCATTTTACTATATTCTGTAATATAATTTCGTCTTTGATCAATTCGGCGTGTGTTGTAGGTCTTCTCTCTCGTTTCAGTCGGTTGAGGAAATTAAAACTAATGAATATCTCACGTGTATTCAATTTCAGCGTATTTCCATACTGTTATAGGTATACTAGTGTATCGATAAATAATAGCAATGGGAGTAATATCGATTCTTGCATATCATTAAATATACGGTAGAATAATCATAAATGCGGGAATGTATATTTTAGTCGATATGAATTTAGTTATAGCATTAATATTTCCATAAAATATTATCAGTGATGCTCAAAACAACATTAAATTATTCAGAGAGGGAATAATCTAAACTGTAAGAATTAACAAAATCGGATGTATAATTACAACAAACGATTGTTTAATACAAAAAAATAAATTTATATTCAAACAGTTTTTTTTATTTTAATTTATAACTATTTTATAATTAAAATTTTCATTTTTTGGGGGGGGGAAACTTGGGTGTAAAATATATCGGGGAAAGCTGATTTATTCGAACTTCGATTTTTAGAATGTTAAACTAATACATTGTTCAAACAAAGCTTTCCGTCAACAATAACTGTATTTTTATCGATCTGTGCATTAAATAGAACTTTTAATTTACTTTTAATTTTTTTTTTTTTTTTTTTAGAGATTCGTATAGTACAAAACATGCAAAAATTTAGGCGTGTGTTAAACTTCTGTATACACCCATGTATCACGCGCACTATTTTGTCCAGAATGACGGTTACAAAAAAAGTCTGCGCGTCGTACATGGATTTTAAGGTTTAATATTGATGATAATGTAATTCATTAGATTTATATTTATTAATCTGTATAGATCTACCATTTAAAACCAAACTGATTAAAAATAACTAGATTACCTGCATGACGATAGATTATCATGTTAAAATTAAATAATCGTCTTTGATAAAGATTTGTGAGTGGACTACTAAGCAGAAATACTGAATGATTTGATTAGCAAATAGTTCAAGAAATGTTGTATTTGCTTTCGATGGAAGTGATGATTATTTGCTATTATGAAGATAATTACTGTTCTATGAATGAAGGAAACTCGAGCAGATACAATCTCTATGCTTTTAATGATAGTGATTTTAATGAAATGCAAAAAGTAACAATATTTGTTTTTTTTCAATTTTCCAAACCTGGATGTCCATCTTATATTAGTGCATGTGGTACACGATTGTATATGGGAATTATATAATTAACTTCTGAAAAGATTGATGGAAACACATTAATTAATCAAGAATTAATGTGAATTCTATACAGTAGGAAAATTAAATGATATCTTTATTCTTTCTTATCAAGTTTCATGACTTTAAAAAATATTTTTTGGTAACGTATTATTGTATCTGTTTTTTATTACATTGTATACATACTGAGTATCTTTTTGATTTAACTGAAATAAATTTACTTTTTGTATTTTATTAAGTGTATGTTATTAAAGGTTACTTTGATATGTTCAGTATATATGATAAAACTATTTTAAATTTCCAATTATCCGGAGGCCTTGCAAAAGTCAGTTCGGTTAATCGGTGATCAACTGTGTTTTAAATTTTGGTGTTATATTTCTTCTATTATTTTTTCGGAAGTATCAAAATGTTTTTTACTCGCTTTTAGAAGAATTAATATATTTGTAATTTGGTAAAATTGTATTTTCTTTTTTGACACAATTCAACATCTACATTTAGATCCCTCGGAACAATAAATAGATTTGTTGAATGAAATAATCAATGACTTGAAGGAGGAAAAGCTCAATAGCAATTAACTTCTCTAAATATAGTTTTATCTCGCTTGTATCCTGTTAACAATTGTTGATGGTTGATAATGAAATGAATTCTTTTGGACGTGTAAAACATTAACTGACTGGTTCAAGCACCTAGAACCTTCGGCTGGAATGTAAATACAACCACACTATCACGTAATTGGCTAATTATAATCTTAATGTGTACGTTATATGAACAATTTCTTTTCGTATTTCTGTTATTAGATTATTTGTTTATTCTATGATAATTAAATATCTGTAAATAGATTTACATTTTATTATCTGATTTATGTTTATATTTCTATTGGGAGAATCAGGTTTCATCTGGAGGTCCCCGGTTCGAATCCCGATCAGACATGGCATTTTCACACACGCTACAAATCATTCATCTCATCCTCTGAACGGTAATCCCGGAGGTTAAAAAAAAATAGGGGATAAAACACCTTAAGTTAAAAAAAAAAATCAAATTTACTCAATACGATAATGACTTCGTGTGAAAAAACGTTTCACATGTTTACCATACAAGTCCCACCTTCTTACAATTTCAGCAACATTCTGATCATCCCTCGCCGTAAGGATTTGTCACATCAAAAATTGTTTCAGACAAAAGTTTTAGGTAATGTTTAAAGTACTAACTACCACTTTAAACCGATTCGATTTTGTGCCTATTAAGGGAGGTGTGATATTTATTTTTCTCTGAAACCTCATGTTTTCCACTCTCTATCAAAAAACTTTATTTAGATAAGTTTTAGGCCCTTATCCAAAGAATAGTAGGAACACTAACGAATTTGATATTTTACCTAATAAAAAAGTTACAGCGATATTTTTTTTTCGAAAAGGCCCTTATTTCCACCCCTATGGACCGATTTTTTTTTTGCCTTTTAACGAATTCGACCGAATTTTGGGTCATTTTGTTTTATGTATCAATTTGAAAGTGATTGGCGCAAAATTACGGCAATTATTGTGTCCACAAGAAAGTGAAATATGTTTATATAATTATTTCTACTATTACTAAAAATATTTCTACTTACCAACAACATTTTATTATGTTTTGCCCTAGCGCTTTCGGAGTAATTACTCCATCTTCAGGGCATCCAAAACTACTATTTAACTATATTTAATACGTGTCTTAATAAAAAAATTAAATAAAAATTCTTATTATCATAACAGTCGGTCGTCATGGATTAAAATAATTTGTACGTTAAGTAAAATAAAACATCATCTCAGTATGATGATTACGATTCTTATGAAATATGAATTAAAGTGTTACCAACCTATCATTTAATAATTATTGTATGATTTGTTTTAATAAAATATAATTATCAAATTTAATTTGTTCGTTCATTAATTTACCATTATTTAAATATATAATTATAATTGTTTATTTAATATATTACATATTTATTTTTGAGTTATAATTTATGTAATTTTCAAAATACATAATTATAACAAAAAAAAATTTTTTTAAATTAGAACCCGCACTAACAATTATCATAAAACTAGTATATTGGAGAAGTTACATATATATTTAAATAATGGTAAATTAATGAACGAACCGATTAAATTCTGTTCAATCAACAGACTGGATTCTGTTGAATATTTTATATTTTATTTAGTTTTATATTTTAAATAAATTTTTTAAATTTTACTTTAAACATTGTGACTATGATAATTGTTGTCGGATTTTTGTGATATTAGTTTTAAGCTTTAGTGATATTTTATCTGCGTTATTAGTTTTAGGTAATATTTTAATTTTAATTTAGTGGTTGTTTTTAGCTTTTTAATTTTTTATATTTGATGTTAATAGTAATTTTTTTTATGGTGAAATTAGTTTTTAAGTTTTTATTTAATTTATTTATTTGTTATTTTAATTTCATTCAACTTAGTTTTAGGTTTTTAAAATTTGTTTATTAGAAATTTTTTATTCAATCCGGGCGATAATAACGTTTCAGCGTTTTTCGCCCCTCAAAAAAAAAAAAAAAAAAAAAATTATAATGATATCTTATTAAAATAAATTATACAATAATTATTAATTTAACAGTCATAAAAATCCACGTACAACTTATTTTAATCAATGACGATTCACTGTTATGATAACAATCTTTATTTAATTTTATTTTCACACATGTGAAATATAGTTGAAAGTTCGTAGTTCTGGATGCTCTGAAGATGTAGTAATTACTCCGAAAGCGTCAGAGCAACACATAAAGTATTGATAAAAAAAGGAATCTTTTTTCCATCAAATTATAATTATGCCAACTGTTAACGCTTTGGCTAAACTACTAGCCGTATGGAGGATAATTGATAACAATAAAATAACAATAACAATACTCTGGTAAGAATGAAAAAACTGTATAATGGAATTTAATTGCAGTAACAAAAACATTTGTATTGTCTAAATAATAATAATGAAATTTAACATGAATAAAATTACAATAAACTATTCCATAATACTTGTAACATACAATGAATTAACACAGGTCACATTTATAATGTTAATTTAACATTTGCCAACAAAAAGAAA
>JAAAKQ030039286.1:0-36072 GCA_010016005.3 Zanna intricata
TCGACCAGAGATTGTACAAGGCTACACTTCATTCACATTCATACATATCATCCTCATTCATCCTCTGAAGTAATACCCTACGGTAGTTCCAGAGGCTAAACAGATAAAGAAAGAAAACATTTACACCCGTAGTTTACATTTGTAGTGATTAGCATGTTGGATTATCATTAATTGTTCCAAGTTCAGTTTGTAATATCATCCATCCCATCATTATCATCATCACAGTTAAACAAAAAATAAAGTGTTCTGAAATTAGGCATCAAAATAAAGTGATTAAATGAATGAGAATACAAAGTGTAATAAATAATTTTAACTTTTATTTGTTTCTCAATTTTCAACTCTAATAAACATTCTGAACTTTATGAAAAAAAAAGGCTTGAATGTTGTGAAATAAGTTGTAATATATTCATAGAAACTAAATACAAAAAACACAACTTTAGTTCAAGCAATTTTTTGTTGCAATTATGTCAACTACGGACCTAAAAAGTATCATTTCTTCCATTTTTGTTTTCTTTTTTCTTTCATACTTTCCACAACCTTTTGCTGCAATTAGGTCAACTATGATCGCACAAATATCATTTCTTCTATTCTTTGTTTTCTTTTCTCCAATATTCTTTCATACTTTCCGCATATTTGATCTTCGCTCTTCTGATCATTTCTCTTTAATCCGATTCATTACTTCCTCACTGTTTTAAACTCAAGTTTGTGTATTTTTTGTCTAAATAGCTCTCTCTCTTTTATTTCCTGTTCCTTGATCCCTTCTACAATTTTTTCTTCATTTGTTGTAGAAACCCATAGTTGCTTTTTTGTTCCCAGTGTTTAATGAATATTTATTTTACATCACCCATTAGTTTTCTTTTTATACAACTTCTTCATACAAAACAGAATTCTTGGAAGGTCCTTGAAACTGATTCACTGACTTACTTTATTCTAGCAAAGAGATAGGGCCTTCAGATAGCTAAAAGCTGTCCCTTCAGCTACCTGAAGATACCACCATGTCAACACAGATTGAATCAGGCCATTAACTGATGTAATGATTCCATGTAGCCTATGCAAGGAAAAAAAGAAGGAGGATTACGGAAAATGATCAATCTACTGAGAAATTGACTCTGAATGGGGTAGTATCATCCCATACAGGAGAAATATGATATCTGCTCTTCAATTGCACAGGCAAGCAATAACTTCTCACTTTGTAATGGAACATTCTTATAGTGGCAAGATTCTTTCAGTCTACAAGACAGATAAGATAGTTCAAGGCAAAAAAAAAAACATTTCTTAATGATGATTTAGTATTATAAGTTCTGTCACAATTTTACCAACTGTAAATAAAATAACAATTTTGTTTTTTATATAATCATCACCATTACCATTTTCATTATCGATAACATACTATCACAATCATTATCATATCACATTCATAACTGCTTTCTCTTTTCATAAATACTTAGGTTCAGTTAATACTGTTCACAGAACGGAACTGTAGAAGTCACTCGACAGAAGTTTGCTGAACTTTGGAAAGCTTATTTCGGATCAGAAGACCCAAATGCTTCTGGAAACTTCATTTTTGGCAAAACTTCCTTTGACTAACAAGCTTAGCTTTAAAAATAATATTATTTTAAACAAAAAATAAAAATAATTTTTGGCTAATATATTATCTGGTAGAAAGAATTCAATAAGCCAGATAATAAGAATTAATGATTTATTAAAAGTATCATTATTAATATTGTAACAATGCTAATAACAATACAGTTAAAACTGAAATTAATTTAATAAGTTGTTACTAATACTTGTTATCACATTATTAATGGTTACTGTACCTAACCTTAACTTATTTGATTAATATCCTATTATATATATATATATATAAAACATTTTGTTTTTAGTTTATTTAATGTGGCTTTTTTAACCTTTCCTTATTTAAGTTTTATTTATTATTCATTGCGTTAATGAAGTAAAAATTCTTTCAATTTTTATTTAGTTATTTTCACAAAATATTCAATTGGTTTTGTACGTATATATTTCTTTTTAATATACTTCAGTATACTATTAGAGTGTATATGTTGAATAATTTCCTATTAACTATATGTTAATGGTTACATGTTATGTTTTCTTTTGTGTAAATTATTATTAAAATCTCAGTGTTTTATTAATTGTGTATATACATATATATGTTTGCTGAATGATTTGGATTAGATGTTTTAAGACAATATTATTTGTTATTACTGTTGTGAACAACATAATGTAATAATAATAATAATAATAATAATAATGATAATACAAGCTCATGACAGCTAATATGCTTTATTAACAAAATTAATTAAATTATTAATTATATTAATTACATATATTCAAAATATATGTTTTAAAGATACATTATAATATCAGTATTTATTATATTTCACTAATTTATTTTTAAATAGATTTATCTATAAAATTCACATTACAAAAATTTTTAAACTGAAGTTATTATTAATAGATTTTATTATAAATAATTATTATTTATGATTTTTTTTTTCCAGTTTGATGGAGCAACAATTGTTGTTTTGTCTTGTTCATGCACATGATTGTATATGTCTATGTTTATATCAAAATGTTTGATAAATGTTTCTTCCTATTTGTATTTTTTTTTCTTTTATATGTGTTGTACAATTATTTAAACGAAAAAGATTTTTAATAATTATAATTAATAAAATTATTCACATATAAAATGTCCATATATTTTTTTGACTTAAATTGTGTAAAATGTAAAAAAAAAATTGTCTAATTTTAAATTTACCAGTAATAACTACTAATATATGAATATCAGTTCATGTCTTTAATTAGTTATGATAAAATCATATTGTAATAACTGCTACTTACAATGTTTAAACTGCAATTTTTATTTATAAACACAAAAAATTAATTTTAAATTAATTATGCAAAAAATGTATGGACAGTATTATAACTGTTTTCAATGATCATTGTTTCCTATACCTAGATCATCTCTTGCACATCTTGAATACTTAAATTATTTAATTGTATCCTCTGTAGATCTATTTTTCTTATACTCTCTAAATCATCTCTTATCTTTTATTTTTTCTTAATTTTTTCAATACTGACATTACCTGTATGAATGTACTGTTAATAACCTCTCATAAAAAAAAAATTATTTGTCCCTTCCTGTATCTATTCTTCCTCTTTTTTCTTCCATTTTTATTTTTATTCAGTATTATTACTTCTTAATCTAATTCTTATGAAGTCATTCTAGGAATAATTTATCGTCTTAAAAGCTTTTGTTTAAGACAGCATTTCAGATTAAGATCTGCATCTTTATAACATCATCATTATTAAGTAAAATGCACATTTGGTTTTATTGAAAGAAATATTTCAATAAAAATTAGTATTTATTCATCTTCAATTGGTTAATACTGTATGTTTAATCATTCAGTAAAAAGTAATATTTGTAACTTTTCTTACAGAGATGTGTTTGAAATAATCACAAAAAATTATTAATATAAAATAAAACATTGTAAGATATTTAAGTTCTTCCCATTTCATTCTCCGTACAATGATACGGCAACAATATAGAAGAAATGCATAATACAAAAATATAAATCAGTTTTAAAAAATATTATTCTTCTTGTTTATTTACATTACTTTGTTATATTATTTATATAGTATTTATTTCTTTACTTAGTATATTGTGTTGAACCTTATAAATTAACTATAATAAAATGTAATTCTTTAAAAGAAGAATAACAATTTATAAAAAAAATTAGTATAAAATATATGAATTACATGGTTAATATTTAATAAAAAATAAAAAAAATTTTTAGTGAAATATTTAATTACTAATCATTGATAATTTTTAAAGATTAAAATAAATAATAACCACACATCAGGGTAGGTTTTTGTTGAGGTTAAAATTCAAGTCACATTATGGATTAAAAATATAAATAAGTAAATAAAATCATTATTTATGTGTTCAAGTGAAGTTAATAAATATTTAATAATAAGTACTTAATTAATTATGTTAGCATTTATTTTTATTTACTAATTAACATGCATCATAGTAAAAATATATTATGTAGGCCACGTATGTTAATAATATTATATTTAAAGTATTGATAAATAAATATAATAGCTTCAAAATTTTAAATTACTGTTCACTGATGCTTTTCATAACATTTAAATAATATATATTAAATAAAAATAAAATGTATGTAAATAAATAAATTTTAAATATATCTACATTATCATAATAAATAGAAAATAATTTAAGTGTTGGTTAACCGATAACTTATCAAAGTTTATAGCTGTTATCTCTAAATTATTATGAAAAAATAAATAAATAAATTGTATTGTTATTTATTTATAGGTTAGGAATAACCTAAAATAACTTGTAGGTTATTCTTAAAAATGAGATATAGGTTAGGGTACCTATGAGCTATTAACCTACAACTTAGGTCTGAATTAACAACCTGTAGATTAGGCTAACACTACTGTATGGTAGTGCTGATATTTTCATCAGTAACTTTCAAATTTAAATGAATAATCACCTATATTTATTACTCCTTTTTATTATAATTTATTGTTACATTATGTAACTTGTATTTTGCATTGTTATCATGTTCTAATTTTTATGTATTCATACCACTTTTAAAGCACATATATATAAATAAAACTATACTACCTTGTGATTGTTTATCAATTCATGTTTAAATAGCACTTTTATTTATTTTATTAAAAAATATATTTGTTCTTTTTTTTTTACAACTGCTTAATTATAAATTATATTAGCATATTCAATTTTAAAGTTTCATAAATGGTGCATTTTAACAATATGTTTTAGAAAGTGTTCATAATAACACCAGGAAATACATTTACATGCCATTTGAGAATATTCTCATATAAATTGATAGGGTTGTAATTATATTAATGGTAGTATAATTTACATATATTTATTTTGAAAATTAATGGTGAAACTAATTATGATTTAAATATTTCTTATCCTATTAAATAATTTCATATCAGATATCTGATATAATTTGATTATATTAGCAGTAATTAATTACATATAATAATTATTTTAATTTTTCTATATATTTTCATAATTTGAAAAGAATTCCGATATATTTTAATAAAAATTTAAAATTTGTTTCTAATGATTGTTTTATGAATTATCATTGTTACTTTTTTCATATTTAAAACTGTTGTTCCTATTGATTTTTTATTTTCTTTTAGAAGTGTAGAAATTTTTTTCATATCTAATATACTATCAAACTGAATTATAATTTAATGAATTTAAGTTACTTTCATTAATTTTTTTTTTCAGTTATTATCATTTAATTTTAAAAATAAATAATTGTGCAGGTGTCTGTAATATAAACATTTTTTTTTTTTTTATTATTAATAATCATAAGATATTGTATTCATTGTTTGAGAAAGTCCTTATTATGTTTATAACATCCTAGTGTTATAGGCATTTTCATTTCCCTTCTTTCTTTTCAGGTAGATTGCTTATTTTTTTAGTGGGGCATTACATACTTATATATATTTCTAAAACAGTTCTTTAGTATTAAATGTTAGTAGTCATGGTAGTCCAGTTTCCAGTTATTTATAACCATATAAGTATTGTTGTATATTCCATATACAAATAATCTTAAAAATATTTTTTATTTAATATTTTTATATTTTTTTTATTTCTTTTTATTTTGGTTTCTGGTATTGTGGTTTTTAATCAAAGTAATGAATGAAATTACAATACTTTAATTTGGATTTAGTTAAATATTTATAGCAGACATCATTGATATTTTTTTAATTAGGTATATTTATACTTTATTTCAAAAACATCAAGTAACAATTCTCTACTGTCAAACAAATATAATCTCAAAATTCATATTATCTTGTTTGATATACAAACAGATTTAAAGGACTTTTATCTCATTCAAATTGTATTTCCTTAAATCTCATGAAAAATTATCTCAACATGAAAAATTGTAACTTTTAAAGAATCTTATATTATTTATTTATAATTACTAATTTAAGATGAAGTTGATTACATAGCTTATGTGTAGAAAAAAAAATAAATACACTTGTATTAATTCTTTTTTTTATCAATAGATATAGTAGTCATTCAGTCACAACTAATTCATAATTAGAGCTTTATTGTTCTCTTAACTTTCTTTCTTTCAAGCTATTATGCTCTTAAATGTATTAGAAAAAAAACATATTATTTATACAATAAATAATCTCTTGCTATCTCTATAATCAGTTTTTTTTTGCTATGAATATTTCAAAAGCTTTCCTCTTTTTTTAACATTCCACATTGAATTATTTTATTAGTTAAATAACTAAACATTCCATGTGATTCTATTCACAAAAATAAAAGTAAAAATGTTTAAGTATTAATATACTTAAATTTTTTCATCATTCAGTCTTGAAACAAAATTTGAAATTTTGAGACGAGTGTAACAATTTTCAGAATTCATAATATCAATAGACTGTTAATTATTAGTTGAATCTTATTTGGAGTTAGAATTCAATAACATGGTTTTGGTAATAGCAGTTTATTTTAAAAGCATATGGATTTTTATGTATTGCATTATATTATGATTTACACATATGCAGAAGACTATCTGTATTTTTTTTTTTAATTATCAATAAATTGTGTATATATTTTTTTTACAATTATTAACTTTATTTTACAAAGTGTTCTGTTAGTTTTAATTTTTCTATTTTTCTTTATTTTTTTCATAAAACTTACATTTAAACAGTAGTGCCTATATAATTTGAGGTTATTATGATAAGATTTAAAAAAATGAAAATAATTTCTAATTATTTGTAAGTACTCTACAAAAGATTGAAATACATAATCCAAAATTAAGAAGGCATTCTCTGTACCTACCTTCAACAACTCACCGAAAGCACCCTCCTTCAACAATTTGTTTTTCTTTCATATTATAAAAATGTCAGCAAAAGATTTAAGTCTGATTTCAGCTTTAAAATTAAATATGCATTCTTGAAACATTCATATGAGTGGTTTATAAAGGACAGTATTGTTATCTATGCTAATTTAACAACTGTATATTAGCAAATATATTTATTATTCTGTTGAAACTCTCATTATTTCATAATTCTTAATTCAAGTCTAAACCTTTTTTAACATGGCGCCTTCATCATAAAATCTTGTTAGATGTAGCACTTAATATAAAACTGGATAAAAAAAAAAAAGTTTGTTTTAATAGAAAATAATATCAGGAAATGTTATTATCAATAAAAATAATGACTTTTTCAAAGAATTGATTTTTTCTTAAATTTGTTATTTTTAATTATTGATTTTATTTGATTATGCTGCTCAATTTTCTGAGTGGTGATTTTTTTTTTTTTAATAAATGTAAGTATTGTTTACTTTATTTTTTGTTGAGGGTTATTAAAAAGAAACAAAAAAAGAGTAATTTTTTAGTAAGTAAAGTACAATAAAATCTTATAAAAAAGCTGTTATAACAAACAAGTCAAAAAATTATTATTGTGATTTTCCTTTTGCTCTAAACTTATGTAGTAGTAGTAATTAGTGTGTCTTAGTATTGCAACTTAATCCGTTACATTTATAATGCCAAATTATAAAACATTTAAAACTGTTAACATTTTCCATCATTAAAATGAAAAATTATTAGATCAGAATTGAATGGTTCCATTGGTGGAAAATCTTTTTCTTCTGATTAGTTTCAAATTTGATGTGACTATGTAATTTTATTTTTTTTTTAAATGACCAGTGCTTAAATTATTGTGACTCAAATTATCAAGGCTCTACTGCAACATATTTAATTGCAGATTCTTTTGTTAGACATACTTTTTCTATAGCTTATTACAGTAAATATTGTTTCTGTTTTTAATTTTTTGATGTATTTTGCAAAAAAAATCAATTAACATTTACATTTTTTTTTTTATCACTAAACCATATACTGTATTTCAATAAATAAATGTCCAAAATTTAATTATATATGTACATATATTTGAATGAATGTATGTGTGTAGGTGGATGAAGGTACAGTATATGTAAAATTTACATATAAATGTATTTTATATTTTTTATGTTTAATGTTTAAAAGCATTATATATTATATATAATTTGTTATTTATTTATATGTATTTTTTAAATTAATATTGTTGTGTTAATGTGATTAATTGTCTTCCTAAATAATTTTGAGGAATGGATTTTTTTTTTAGATGTAATCTTTATTTATTTATATGAAATGTTAAGTGTTATAATATATATCTGTATACTTTGATGTAATATTACTTAGTATAAATGTTTAATGTTAACATTTTTTATTATTGTGTTCTTTTTGTGTAGGTTTTTTAATATTTTCTTTTAACAAGTTCTAGTCAGTAAAATTTTACTAACATTTTTAATACGTATAAAATATAAAGTAAAAATGTTTCCTAAAAAAAGGTTACTACTGGCCTGCTCTTTTAATAGGTATTTTATGAAATCTGGAAAAAATAAAAACTCCCCCATTGTGATCAAATATAGTATTGTATAAAATAAATGTCAATGAATACATTTTTCATTATAAAGGAATTTGAAATGTTATTGTTATCTCACAATCTTAGTCTTAGTTGGTATTTCTTCCATTTCATTAATTCCTTTATTATGAATGTCCTTTTTTTGTTGATAAGTTTAATGTTTTAAACTTGTTAGAAACATTACAGTGGTTAAAATGGAAACAAATAACAGATTAATATTTTTACTCTGTAAAAAATTGTCTATTTTGATCAGAAATTAGATTCTAAGTAAACAATTCCTGGGAAAAATATTAAATTGCAGTAAAAGGATTTTTTTTTCAAATCTATTTAACTTAATCTCTTAATACTAATACTGTGAGTACATTACTAATTAATAAATATATATATGTATAATATTGCTGAATGTGTTATCTAGTGTGCTGTAATCAATAATTAATAAACACCACCTATATATATATATATATATTAAAATAGAAAGCATAATATTTTTGCCACTTTATGTTTGCGAAGCTTTTCAAGTCTGATAGTTTCATCACCAATTATAAAATATTCTGTACAGTTTTATCACCAATACATTGTTACATCAGATAGCATTAAAGTACTGTTAGTATGGTAAAATCTGATAATTGTCATCAATAACTTGATTTAAATTAGTAGTTTTAATATAGTAACCAGGTTTTAATTAAATCCTGGTTATAGCAGTTTTAACTTTGCACTGGTAAGATGCATTAATTGATACGTAATATTTTATAATTGACGTTGAATCCTAGATATGAATAGTGTATGATAAAAATTGGTAAGTTTTTATTAAGCTTTCTATTTTTGTTAATTCACAGAAGGTTTTTGTTAATTTATATACTGTTTTCATTTAATGCAGTCAATTCCTAAAATAAATTTTTAAATCTTTTCAATATTGGTATACAAAATCAATCATCTTTTAATATTAATAATGGAATGCAAGAACATCCCATTGTTCCACTATCAATTTATTATAAATATTTGCTGAAAAACAAAACAAGTTTCAATATAACAAAGTTAAAAATATCTTAATTAATTTAAGATCTTCATTTGCTAGACAATATAGTCTGATCTAAAAAGAATTCCTTTATAATGAAAATTAACATCAGTATTTATGATTTTATTTTTTACTTATTTATTAATTTATTTTGTTAATGTTCTCCACAATTTTATTCAGTAGGTTTTTATTATTACATTAAGGAATAAGAAGTTTAATACTGCACAATGAAATTTAGGAATATATATATATTTTTTTTATAGTAATTTATTTTTTTATTATAATCAGATTTTTCTTTCTGCCAAGTTTAGTTTTTTTTTATTAACAGGTTTAAAATTTTCATTGGGTCTTTTTAATCGTTAATTTTATAATAATATAATATAAATATAATTCTATATAATACCAGCTTAAGATATTTAAAATATGGACGAACACGTGTTATGTATTTAATTATTTAATAATTTTTGTTCACCATATTTTAATTGTTAATTTTTATTGAATTAATAAATATTAGATTAAATTAACAATGGAATGAAGTGTAATTATTTATTATTTTTTGTCCATTACAAATAGTTATTTTTATTTTTGAAGTGGGAAACTATTAAAGTATTATTTTTAAGTAGTAATTCAGTTTAATATTTCTAATAACGTTTGTTTTTTTTTTATTTATTTATTTATTAAAATAGAAGAACTATAATCTATTTTTAATGATAACTTTTTTTTAGATTAAAAACAATTAAAATGAATCATTATAACTCACTTTCTGTAGTTTTCAGGGAAAGTATGTTTGAAATTGTATCCAGTATCTAATAGTAACTTATTAAAATATTGGTAGGCTGTTTATCTCTTTCTTCTAGAATTTATTCTTAAATATGAAATTATTTCTGAAGTAGTAAAATGAATTGATCATATAATGATATGATCAAAAAATCTGACTGAATTAATCAGCTGATTTAATACATTCATACTACATGAGTGATGGATGTAGTTCCAGAACTATATAAATGATTTTTTTTCTTTCTTACTGTTTTAAAATGAAAATATCACAAATTTTCCCTATAATTTTATACTTTTCCACTTTTTTTATAGTTTTTACACAGTAAAGAAAATTTAAAACTGCCTTCTAATAATTAGAGATTTAAAAAACATAAGTGAATAGAGATAATGTGTCAAACCATTTTTACTAATGATTTGCACCCTAAGAAAACATCTTCACAAAAATTAACTGTAGATCAAGAATTGTCAATACAATTTAACAGCCACAGTTCAAGACTTGTGATCATCATTCTCAACTGAATAATGACAAATCTCTCTTAAACTTTTATAATGTTTTACACTAAATATCATTACTTTATAGTGACCCATAGCGATGTATTTGATAATGTAGAATGGAAGTGAAGTATGGAAAAAGAAAATTTACTTGCAGTTCATCCAATAATCAGGTAATATCTACTGAGAGTAAGGAAAGACAAGCAGAAAACAGAAAAAGTAAAAATCTAGCACTCCGGATTTCTTTTTTAGAAACAAAATAACAAACTAATTAATACATTTGAAGCTAGAATAATTAGCCAGTGCTTAAAAATGTTAAGATTTACAAATGATACTGTTAAATTGAAAATATTTCAATATTTTCAACTAATTACTGCTTTTAACAAATAAAAAAATTCAGACAAACAAATTCAGTGTAACTGAAATAAGGATGAGTTACAAGAAAGTGAATGTTATTAATACATTTCTTAAAAACGAGTTTAGTTGAAAAGTAAAATGAAAACAAAACAAATGTAATGAAATATGGAATAAAAAAATAATTAGCAGTTATTTATCAACATGGAGAACATACCAGAAATTTTATAATTTCTTGTTTTGAAAAATAAATTTACAAAAAATAGATGAAATAGGAAATAAAAGAAACCAGGAGTTTCCATTTATCATAGTTAGTAATTGTCTACTTTGTCAAAGATAAATATATAGGTTTTTGAAACATGTTGATGGAAATGAAAATTGAAAGGTGGATTGATAAGAATATGAAATAAAAAAAGTTTAAGGCCAAGTTTTAAAAGAGAGACATTTGTATAGAATCTCATGAAAGAAAAACTTTATTCATACAAAGATTAGAATACATAAAGCAACATATTGATTATTTAGAATGTAAGGACAATTTTTTGAGGTTAGGAAATTAGCACAGAACATAATAGAATGGAAAAGTTCATCAAATTAATCAAATGGATGGTGACAAAAGAAATGATTATATTAAAATTGAAAGATTAGGGCCTAATTAGAAAATGCAGACTAAAATACTTGCAATAAAGAATCTTCAACGTTATAATAAAATAATAAAATTCATCAATTCAATATGCTTTGGTAATTTGAAATGCAGTACATACACAAATATAATAAATGAATCATCAATGAACATCCATAACAAAAATTATGAGCATTTTTTTGGTCTCATGATTATTAACTGACTGAGCTGTATAAAATTGGTGTTATATGTAACATCACTTAAAAACAAAATAAGTTATCATAAATTAACAAACCATAAAATATAATATAATATGTGTTATATTTCGCTAATTCATTTACTTAAAAGGTTACCTATTTTCATATGAATATTACAGAACTAATTCAAATTTCTATCATTTTTTTTCAATGTATAACATACATATCTTATATTTAATTTTTATTTTGTATGTATGTATGTGTATTAAATAATAATATGAATTATTTAGCATAACAACCCAGAATTGAGAGGTAAGTAGAATTTATCATTATTAAAACCATTTTCTAAGCAAAATACAGTAATTCTTTGTAGTATTCTTTGTCATCAGTTCAGAATACAAATGTGTGTACACAATATTTTATTTCTATTAATAAAATAAAATAACATTTTGATAATTTCTGCTTATACAGAAAACTATTTTTTGGATTTACTTTGATAAACTTTTTTTTAATCAGTAACTATTAAAAAAAAAAAAAAGTACGGGATTACTAGTCATGAACTGAGAAAAGTTAAAAAGAATCGCTTATTTAAAGATATAATTAAGATATTTACACAGCGGATATTTAAAGAATTTTATGAAAGACTTTATGAAATTTAGTAATAAAAAACAAATAATAGTTGAGTGGATCAGATGTGTTTAAACCTAACATTTAGTCAGAAACCTACCACGAAAGAATCAGTCGTAATAAGTCTATGAAATATAATTTAAATTTAAATCCATGTCTGAAGATTTCAATGTGTTTACTTGTACTCTGCATAAAATGCTAATATGAATGCATTAGATAATTTTGGTCCTGTGGAAAATTCAGATTTTCTCACTATAGTCCAAGAAACAGTCTCAGCTTGTTGTGAAAATAGATAGCTCTTAAACAAAGCTTTTTAACTTACTATAGTACTTAATGATGGATAACTATCCGTATATAACTTCAGCAAATAATTTTATTTAGCCTGACTGAATTTTATGATTATATAACTTTTTCTCAAATAAAGTTCACTTTATCTACTGACACTATTCAATTAAATAAAAATTGTGATTATAACTAAATTATTATCTGTGTATTAAATACAGAAGTACTGACTCAGTCAGCTCTTAGATACTAAAAAATCTTAAAACTTGAATGAAAATTAAAACTTTTGCCATCTGGTTTTTTCCAAGCCTGTTCAGATTTAATATATTGGACAGAAGATAATCATTTTTTTAGGGGCCTACAAAACAATGGAACATATGAAAAACTTCAAAGTTTTATTTCATGTAAACTTACTTATTGATGGGTCAGTCTCATAATTACAACAGTCAGAATGCCTTCCATTGATCATCCTCCCAACCTTCAACATTTTAAGGTAATATAAAACGAATTTGACACAACTTAAACAGATCAGCATTAAATTTAAAATTGTTTAACATAAATTCAAGATGAACAAACAAACGCTCATGAGTATTTATTTTCATCTTTTTCATAATCATATGATTCTTTATTATATTTTTTTTTTTTTAACACCTAAACTATTTTGAAATCTTCAAACCTGGGGATTCTCCCAGTCACTCCTACATTGAAAAAGTCTACTTTGACCCAACAAATGTTATGTTCTTCATTGTTTTTGAATAATTTGAAATACAGGTGGGCTGAGAACTTATAAATTTTTTAGACATAACATTTCTCATTTCTTCTATCATATCATAAATTCTTTCTTATCACATCAAAGGAATTGATGTAATGCTCCAATTTAATGAAATCTTCTCATATCTTTTCTTTCTATTATAAGACTATCAATATTCAGAATCTTTCTCAATATCTCAATATTCTTTCATCTTTTGCTCTAAAGCAAGTTTTGAATATGGTGAACATTGTACTAATAGCCAGTATCGCCCTAAAAGCCAAGGTACAATTCAATTAACATCCTGTTTTTCCTCACTATCATTCACTTGGGTAGCCATCAAGAAAATACTACAAAATAATTACTGATAAGTCATTTGTTGAAGAATTTATTCATGGTCTTATGATACTGATTGTAATATACTTGTGAAAATAGTAGTTTTCCATCTTGTAATATGTTATCAGCTTACGAAATTAAGGTTTTACATATATATATATAGATTTACCTTTATGTATTACATAAAAAAATGATAGTGTTGAAATAACATAACAGGAAGAATTATAAGGAAATACCCAGTTCCTTTTCCCGTTATAGTTAATATTAATAGAAAAGGTGTATTTATAAAAAAATAAAATTATCCATGATCTGATGTACTTCAAATCAACCAACTTAAATTTTTTTTTTTTTTTTTTTTTTTTTTTTTGGTTCTGATTACAATGTATGTAAAAACTCTATAATGGTCTGATTTTTGTTATCTGAAAACCTCATAGTGGAGAATTGCAATTATGAATTCCATTATACAAACAGTCACTGTATCCTATTTAACTATTCACGACATGTTAACACAGAATTATTGATGCTGTATAATATGTTACGTAATTGGCATTGATGTATGAATGAATAGGAATTTGGGCTATATGAAGTGGTTGTGAATTCAATATCTTGAATAAAATTTTCAAAATTTATATAACATTAAATCAATTATTTGAAAAGAATTTATATCTATCTATTTACATAATTCTTTAAACATTGCTTTGAATCAAAGTTTGTATTATCTTGATAATAAAAACTAATTATCTAAATAGAAAAAAAAATTGTTTTTAACAACTGGAAAAGAAACTAGAGGATGAGCATTTATATAGAAATATAAACACTTAAAGGATAATATTAGATTTTTTAATCCTGGTATTTATGTAAGGAAAAATGTTTTCAGTTGGTAAGGATGAATGCATATGTTATGATTTATATTTTCCAACATGTAAATAAGCTGCTTGTCTATCAGTTTCCCAATCTTCAGCTTTCTGAAACATCTAATTATTACTTTACATGCACATATAGACCAGGATACAGAAACTGGTTATTCTACTAGATATATTCTGATTTATTTAAGAGTTACATTTAATAACTCTTAACTAGACCATTATTCATAAAAATAACTGTTACTACAGTAGAAGTTGATTTATTAAATATATTACTATTTTAATAGTTTATGTATATTCTCCATTTCAAAATAAGTTATAATTATTCAGCTTATATTATTCAGCTTAAATTATTCAGCCTATAACACTTGAATCTAACATTGTCAGATGATCCTAGCAAGTAGTTTGATTAATCAAACTAACATTTATTAATAATTTTATTAGAATGTAATGATTTATTAACAATATTACAGTATTAACTCTGATCTAACTTAAATATATAGTATAAAATTTTCTTTCTCTCTTCATATTTTTTTGTTCATCATTAAATTAACGTTTTTTTCTTTTTCCCCTTAGAATGGTACTACTGACAAGAAGAAATTTGCTGAGTTGTGGGTCGAATATTTTACATCAGATGATCCTAATGCACCTGGTAACTTTGTTTTCGGCAAGGCCTCATTCGATTAGATTTATATACAAAAGAAAAAAAAAAATATATATATATATATTTATACATATATAAATTAAAAGAAGATATCAAACAACTTTGAAATGTGCTCTTGTGTTTGCGTGACCAAATGATTTTGTAATTTGTAGTATTGTATGTATGTTTGTATGTATTTATGTATATATGTATAGTTATATACTGATAGAATGTAATACTGTAACTTTTATGTGATGTTTTTTGTTGACAATGATTTATGACACCGTAAAATTATTTGTGAAAAATCAATATATTCTGTCTATTTTCTTATACAGTACTCATGAAGGTATACCTTTAAAATATTTTGCATTGTTATTTTCTAGTTATAATTCTTTACAGGTTAGTGAAAAAAATGTTTTGCCTTATTTATATCTCATTAATGCTTAAAAAAAACAGTGATTTTTTTAAAATTTATTTACTGTTTTTAATTAAAATTAAAAATCAAAATGTATTGTTCCTTTATGCATAATATATTTCATGAAAATAGATAAAAGAACATAATATGAATACAATAAAACTTCTCATAATCATAATAATCTTGATAAGAATTTAAAGTAACATACCATGTTAACTATAAAGATGGTTGAGATTAATATTAATCAGAATATGGTACAGGAATATTAATAAATATTTTTATCAGGACAATATGTCAATGGTACAAATTAAAAATATTTTTATCAAAATTTAAAGAATTTTTTTTCAGTGTCAACATTTTTTTACACTAGTGAAAATATAAAATTTTCACATTTGTGTGAAAAGTTGACAACAATCTTTCTAATTTAACAGTAAATTATTCAGATAACATTTTGTAATTAAAGTATATCCAATAATTACTTTCTACTGATTACATAATTTCTTATATATTCTTGAGTACTGTATGTGAATGTTGACCGTCATGTAATATATGCTGGAAAACATACACTAGAACCTTCTTTTTCCATGAATAATTTCTGTGAACTCTGATTATGATAACTTTTACTGTAGATCATAAAAGTTATAAATAATACATTATAAAATTGTTAACAAAATTATGCTATCTGTATTGTTTACATGGGAACATGTCACAATCCCCTTAACCTCTCTGTTTAATCGTCAGTGTTCAAGAAGATAAAATGTATTGTTATGTGTACACTTTATGTGCTTGCTATCTTTGTAAATTTTAGTTATTAACCTGTTCTTTTTTGAAATCTAAGAACATTGCCAAATGTTCAAAAAGGAATCTTTAGTGTCCTGAATTTTGTTCTTGTATCTTTTCTTTTTATGTTCTTATTATTTAACCTTTCTTTTACATAAATAAATACATTCCCTTTTTATATCTAGGTAATTTCTTTTCTCTTTTATAAAATATTTTCCCTGCTATTAATTTCACTGAATTTCAATCATTTGCTTTATGAGGTTCCTATTACATTGTATACTGTATAATAAAAAATTTTGGTGCACGTGTTATGTCATTTTTTCTTTTTTATAAATTTAAAAACACTCTATGTTGCCAAGTTGATAATTTCTAACAATTTTAAATAAATGTTTTGTATTTCATTAAATATTGCATTAAACTTTTATTTGTATGGTAGCAATATTCTTAAGCTACTTTTATTGTCAATAGTTGAACCACTGCAGTAGACTGGTTTAAGTCTTGATCACTAATTCTTATGTCAAAGACAGCATTAAAGACAACTGTTTGGATTACATCACTTGAATTTAATAACCATAGAAACTCATGTTAACAATAAATTAGCATAAAGATGTAGTTTTAGTCAACTAATTTAAATTATATTTTACTTTCTTAATTAATGAAATGATAATAAATATCATTAAATATGTAATAAATTTAAGTCAAATCTCATTTTTCTGTGTTAATGACAATATATTGGCTATAATAATAATAATTTCAATTTTTAATTTCACTTTCATAATTAATGAATGCTATATTAAAACAAATATGAGTACTTAAAAACTCTAGCTGTCATACTTTGACAAGAGTTTATCTAGTAATTTATAAAGTATTTTAAAATTGTTTTTTAACTGTTTAAATAAATACTTAGTTATACATTTAATATATATTTTTATACTTACAATATATTTTACATCACACAGATTAAATTTTAATTTAAATAACTAATTTGAATTTTTAATTTACTAACTTAATTTGAATAAAAATTATACAATTAATTATACTATTAAACTACATGAGTTATAAACTGAAGGGAGATATATTTGTAAATAAAGATTTTACTCATAACAATTTTGAAATAAAATTACATATCAAAATTATAGAGTAACTCACTTTTAAATCAAAGGAGATCTTTCTTCCAAAGGCCTATAAGCACCTTCCTGTATGAAGTACCAGTTGCATTGTTTTTAAGTAGGAGCTAATAATTAGTTTTAAAATTTTTTTAATAAAGATGTTCTATTTACTGGAAGAAAAAGTGAATCATTTAATAAAATTTTAGTATTTCATCATACTATTCAACAAATGAATTATACATAAACTAAACCATGATAAAGATGCAAATATAGGTTCATAATTAATTTAGAAATGTGAAAAGAATATTAAAATATATTTGTTTTAGTTCAAGTCTTTTGTTGTATTTACTCAGCCATCAGTCTTAAAATACAAGACCAATTATCTAACATATTTCTACATCTTAACTCATAGAACATTCGATAATAATTATTTTACTTAAAAAAATGTAATTTTAATAAATCATCTTTAATAGCAATTCAACTGTAATTAAAACAGTTTTAGTAATAATATTATTGATTTCCTAATTAACAATCGATCATGTTTGTTAAATCATCTGATTTTTTTGTTAATTCTCACTTATTTTTGTTTTTAATATGCAACAATAAAAACATACATGACATGTGGTTCTTTTCTACATTCTTATTACTGAGAAGATATATAAAGAGCCTAGAGGTTAAGCACACAGATTTCCCTGGTTTGTCCAGGAATTTTTATACAGTATACGTAATATGTTAAAATGCTGACTATATAATAATTAAAAAGTGTTATCGTCTAACATTGAAATGCTTTAAATGTCTAAATGTATCTCTGTCTGTTAAGTGTTTGATATCTTTTTATAGTAGTAGTTATGTTAATTTTCATTAAACTTTGTTAAAATGTTATATATGCTTTGTATAACTGAAGGTTTAAAATTATTTATTCAATATATAGCTCAATTTTTATAGCTTGCTGAAAAATGTAATAAATTTATATCTTTAAAAATATTTATTTAGTAGTTTAAATTAGAACAAACTATACAACATTTGAAATAAAAGAAAGTTTATACTGCTTGATTAAAATTAGAAGTATTTGAGTTAAATAATTTTTCCCTCTGTTAAACAATGGAAAATTATGGTAAAGCCTTAAAATATAAGTAAAATGTTTCAATATTTTCAGAGTTATAGAAAAAAGAGAATAATATTTTTGTGGCTATATATATTATTAAAATTTGTTTTTAAATAAAATAGAATTTAGAGATTAACAAACATATATTTTGGATTACAGGAATGAAAATATTAATTTTTATAGTAAAAGTATACAGTTATAAAGCATTGATTACTATTATATGCCCTAACATTATGAAGAAAGTTGTTTTATGATAACAGATATTTAATAAGTAGATGAATTATTTTTTTCATTCACTCGTTTATTAAACATTAATGAAATTTTTTGAACATTATTAAAAATTAATGTACATTTAAATTTTCCATATATGATAAATGGAAAATTATATTCATTCATTAAATCCTTAAAAGTTTTATCACAAAGTTAATGAAAATTTAATATTTATATAATTCTCTACAGATTGTGTTATAAAATTTGAAACAAAAGTTACTAAACACAGCATTGTTCTCTATAATATGACATATTGGAATACTCAAGATTTTGGAACAAGGCAACATGATACCAGTGTCTGAATTTACATGAAAGTTTTACAATGCTGCATTTATTCTCCCATGAGTTAAAAAAAGAATATATATATATATCTTTTATAAAATAGTACTGTTTAAAATAAATGTGTATACTCTTCCAGTGTTTCTTATGATAGATTATATATACTCATATTTTAACAATGATCAACATTTGTTTGATGTATTTTTTCTGAGTCAACCTGCACTATAAATTCAATGGCATATGATCAACCTTAATTTCATAAAATGTATGTATATAAAAAAAATTGCAAATGGGTAATTTTTTGTAGGTTTTTTTCATTAGAACACTCAGGAATATGTAACTTTTCTAATATAATATTCAAAAATATAATACTGTATAATTTTTAAAATTTGAATATAATATTCAAGATTTTTATCCTGTAGAATATAATCTCAAAAGATCTTTCAAAAAGGCTAAAGATAATAAATTATTAATTCTTACATTTATACTCTATGCTTATCTTAAGAAAAAATATACATCTTAATCACTATTCCTACAAAATAAATAAATAAATAAAGTGAACTGAATTTGTTCCATTCTTGTAAAGTAGATAGTTACTTAACTATGTAGTTATTTACAGGTTAAAATCTTTTACTATAAGTTAAATATGTAAAATAATGAATTCTGTTTCTTTAGTTCCTTTCTCTAATTAAAATAAAAGGTATAGCAAAATGTAAAATTTATAATGGTAAAAAAAATAAACTGATCAGTTATCGCAACTTTAATTTATTTTATTTTAACTTATAAAATGACAGTTGCATAATTATCCGAATCATTTATTACTACATGTATTTTTTTACATTAATTATCCATTATAGTTTTATTATTATTTATTTATTCAAATAAAACCATTTATTCATTAATAAACTGTATGTAATATATACTACTTGTATTATATTTACTATTAATTGCAATATATGCTACTTACTGTAGCATGAATAAAAAATATAGTTTTTGAAGTATTATTGGTTTTTAAATGAATATAATTTTATTATTATTATTAACATAATATTTTTATGAGGGAAAGTTGTTCCAGAAATTGTAAAGATGTATTTATTTATAAATAAAATTATATAATATTTGAGTTATTATTTTCTCAACCAGTTTTTTTTTAAGTAAATTTACCATTTGTTAGTATTCCCATCCTAAATATTACTTTCCAATCTGCATCTCAATCATGTAAATCAAGACTACTGTAGTTAGCAGATTAAATCTGAAATAGATACTCTTGTCATTGCCCCCCAATACCTATAATACTACTTTACAATGCATATAAACTATTTTTGTAGTTTTTCTACAATTTCCATGTTCTACCCAAACAAATGGTTGAGCAGTTACTTTTTTATCCATGAAATTGCTCACCAACCAGTTCTTCATGTGTTCAAAAAATCTTTTACTTGCATATCAATCTGATTAGACCACTTATTTACTGACCAACATAACCAAGAAAAGGATGAGTTAATTTTATAAAAACATCAACATTTTTTATCAATTGACTAAGATTTATCTCAATAATTTGTGCCATTTTATTATTTGTGTATTTGTGACATAGTTATGACCAAACGCATTTACCACTTATTATAAAGTTTTGCAGTAAGATACCTTACAATAAAGTGGAAAGATGTATGCTGCATCTTTCCACTTAAAAGTTGATGTTTTTAAATAATTATAGTATTCCTTTAAACTATACTAAATCAAATAAAAATTGTTTTCATTTTGAATTTTTTCTATAATTGCAAAAATAAAATTACAAGTACTAATTTCAGTAGTAATTACTAGTTACAAGTACTAATTACATTTTAATTATCTCAAATTGGCTACTGGTTTAATACTGTCAAAAAAAATTTCATCATTCCAACAACCAAACTACATTGGTAACATAGGAATTTAAAACCAGTTACACATAATCACAGTTTTGAGTAAAATAATTAATTATTATTTCCTCCATGTTATCTCTTTGGAGGAAATAAGAAACTATATTTCTACTTTGTGTGGCGTTCTTAAAGGGCTTGCATAGAAGATTAAATATTATACATAATACTACTGGATAAAGCTGGGTTTCCTATTTCATCTACAGTCTAATGTAAAATGGACATTCTTCTACTATGTCAGAACAGCTGATCAAAAGTTATGTGCTAAACACTTTCCAGGCCAAGTGGTTGGTTATTTACTGACAATTATTTTTTCATTTTATGTAAGTAATAGTAGATAAAATGCTTCCTTGGTAAGAAAATATGAAAAGAACTGTTTTTAACTTTTTTTTTTGATGATGTTAATTGTAATACAAATTACAATTTTTGCTATTGTTAATTGTATTATCATGCTAAAATAAGAATTCTGACAAGATACTCTTTCATTTTGGGACGTCTGCAGTTAGTTATTTGTAGATAAAAAAAACTTCATTTTAGATGTAATTCATTATATTCAGAAATACTTGTTCATAAAAAATTATTTTTTAGTATTTTTAGTGTGTTATAAATACCAGACTTTTAGTATTTGAACCCAGAATCCTTTCTATATGAAAAACAAAGCAAACGATTCTCCCCTTCATTACATTGGTGAAAAAGTGGGCTGCTGAATTGAAACATTGTCTTATATCTAATCAAGATGAACACTCAGAACACCCAAAAACTGCTATGATCAATGAAATTATCACAAAAATCCACAATGCCGTATTAAATGATTGCAGACTGAAGGTTCACAAGTTGGCTGACATTGCACACATCTTAACAGACCATGTCCACTAAATTTTACATAACATTTTGGATATGAATAAGCTTTCCACACAGTGGGTATTGTGTTAACAATCGACCAAACACAATTTGACTGAACACTTCTCAAAGGTGTTTAGACTTATTTAAGCACAATTCACTGAGTTTCAATATTTTATAACAGTAGATGGGTAATTCACATTTGTGTGTAATTCACCACAATACACCAGAGATCAAACACTAACCCAAAAAGTGAATGGCGACTGGTAAAAGTGTGCCAAAGAAAGTAAAAATTGTTTCATTTGCAGGAAAAGTCACGGCTACAGTTTCTTGAGATTCTCATTAATGTGGTATTCATAGGCTATCTGAAAAAAATCAAGATTATCGCCGGGAAGTATTATGCTTCACTATTGGATAGACAAAGAATAAATATCCATATCTCCCCAAAAACAAAAGAAAGTGCTATTTACTACAGTAATGTGTCTTCACACACATCTGGGGGTTTGCTGCAAAACAACCCGTGGTTTTAAGTGCTTCCTCACATGCTGAATTTGCTGATTTGGCCCCAGGGATTACTTTCTCTTCCCAAACCTGAAAATAGCTTGCTGGGCAAAGATTCACTTAAAATGATGAGGTCAAAGCTGAAATGAGATAACCACTTATTTCAGGGAGTTGGAAAATCACATTATACTAAGTGTACTAAAAAATTGGAAAATCATTGGTCTAAATGCGTCAAATTACAAAATGACTATTAAAAATAAAAATTCTGAAAAATTATGTATTTTTCTTGGTCAAGCTGAAAAGATTTGAATGACTCTCATATCATTCAGCCATAGATTTCAGCAAGACTGGTGTGATCTTTATTGAAGCAGCAATTAAAAATGATAGAATGATTTTTTAACCATTCTTTTTTTTATATAAATTTTAAATAAATTTTTAAACAAAGCACTTCCTAAAGGTTTTAAAATCAAAGAAAAAAATTATAAAAAAGGTAAAGTATAATCTGCATGCTGAATTTTATATATTTAAAAAAAATATTTTTTATGGATATAAATATTAATCATTGGAATTGTTGCGATTTCTGTTCTTGCCGTGAGGCTATCTAAATTTTACTAAAGGAAGAAAATCCTTTAATACTTGTCTGCAAGAGACTCACCTCCATCCTAAGGATGATGTATTTTCACACTTACGTCTGCGAAAGATGCGAACATCAAACTGAAGGTAGAAGATGTGAAGGTTGAAGCTATCCTAAAGGAAATTGTATTAGCCATGGGATTCTGTTAACGACAAACATCCCAAAAGTCTCAGTGAAGATATTGGCGCCATATATAATGAATATCTACAACTTCTACCTTCCCCCAAATTCCAATATCAGTGAGAGTGGTCTGTCCAATCTGTTACCACAGATTCTTTTGCTCTGCCTAATAATTGGCGATTTCAGTGCCCATCACTACTTGTTGGGCTCATCATCGTGTTCTTCCTGGGGCACTATAATTGATAGACTGAGGCATAACTTGGATCTCTGTATTTGATGGATCATATATGTTTATGTATTCTTCATTAGGTACATTTTCTTGCATCAATCTATCCTTGTGTTCAGCATCCCTACTTCCATGTCTTTCCTGACACATTTCCAAAAACATCTTTGGAAACAATGACAGACTGTTGTTATCTCACTCAATAATAGTGATTTGTCTCAGAGTCAGCACATAGATGGGTGGCTGGGAAGCAGACTGGATTGGATAATGCAAGAGTGATAGTGCGACCACCATCTTTCCAGGTTTACACACCTAATACTCGATAGTGCAAGTGAATTTATCCCTCTTGCATCTGGAAAGCTAATGTAGCCTGCTGTTCCTTAGTGGAATGAAGACTGCAGAGTGCACTAAGGGATTGTCACAGGTTTTTACTTCAATTGAAGGCCTATGACAGAACTGTGCTGCATCTTCTGGAATACGAGAGCTGTATGCCATCGAGTGTTTCGGTGTGCTAAACAAAAATCGTGGCTGAATTATATGAATACAATTTCTCAGAAAACTCCATCATCTGTTGCATGGAGAAAAGTTCAGACCATATGTGGATCAGGACAATCTTGGCAACCGATTGGACTAGAAAATAATGCCGTCTTCATCACCACCACAAATGATGTGGCAAACACTTTGGAAATACATTATGTTATTTCCCTGACATCATCATATTGTCCTGAGTTGGTAAGGTATAACTTGCAGGTAGAAAGTATCCCATTTGTTAATGGAGACAAGCAAAATGAATTAAACCTTCCTTTTTCTTTTGATGAGCTAAGGTATGGTTTTAATAATTCCCATGACACTTCCCCTGGAAATGATAATATTAGTCTCAGTATGTTCTCACCTTTCCAGATTCTGCACTAAGACATCTTTTGTCTATTTACAATAAAATATTTCCTGACTATGTTTTTTCAGATTCTTGGTCAGAAGCATTAATGATTCCCTAGTGAAACCTAGTAAAAATAACTCAAGCCCTTCAAGTTATCATCCTATCTCCTTGATAAGTACCCTGTGCAAGTTGATAGAACGACTAGTAAATAATTTTTTATGTGGTACCTTGGGAGAAATGCCATAATTGCCCACAAACCATGCGGTTTCCACCAAGGTAGATTGTCTGTCAATCATGTAGTTGCCCCGGAATCTGTTATACAAAATGCTTACTTCACCAACGCCTCATTGCTATATTTTTCGATATGCAAGAGGTGTATGACATGGCTTGGAGAAGAGGAATCCTAAATACACTGCATGGATGGGGTATAAAATGGAATCTCCTTGCATTTATCAGGAGTTTCCTCAATAGTCAGTAGTCAGTCTTTTCAAATTTGAGTTGGAATGACAGTATCCAAAGTTTCACACTAGAAAACAAAATACGTCAGGGAAGTATCGTAAGTGTTACCTTATTTTCCCTTAGCCATAAATAGTATAATCAACTGCGTGTGAAAACCCATTGTGTGTTTGTTATTTATAGATGATTTTGCAATTTATATTTCTTGTAGAACTTAAGCTACCGCTGAGAGGCCGCTTCAAATTACACTAACCCATTTGGAATCATTGAGTAAAATGACTGAATTCAACTTTTCCTTGAAGAAAATGCAATGCATTTGCTTTTCCAATTGAGGGAACATGTTGATCCTTCACTGTTTTTATATGGTGAACCAGTTGAACCATGCATGAAGGTTAGTTTTTTTGGGTTGTGTTTTGACCAATGACTGATGTGGGTAAAACATTTAAAAGAACTGAAGGGAAAATGTATAAAAACAGTAGACATGCTAAGAGTTCTGTCTAATATTCAGGGAGCTGATCAAGTATGCATGTTGCGCTTCCACCAAGCTCTGGTCTATTCCTATTTGGACTATGGCTTATTCATTCACACAGACTACCGGTCTTAGGATGATCGATGTACTCCATCATTCATTTGTCCACTTTGCTTCAGGTGCACTTTGTTCAAGCCCTTGGTAAATCTACTAGGGACTGTGGAAAACCATCTCTTTGGTATAGACAAAACCAAGTGATTTGTTCTTATGTAGCTCTTATTAAAGTGCAACTAAATTGTGTGACCTTTGACGGGCGTTCTCCTACCAGCATGTTAATCGATAACAGGAAAGGCCGAGATCAACTACCCCATAGGCATCAGAGCCCATCATCATTTCTTATTTCCAATTATACAATTACCTCCAGTTGTTATGATTATTCAACATTATTACCCTTCTTGATGGCTTCTCTCATAAATTATTGCTTTAGTCTTAGTTGATATATAAAAAAGCACAAATCAGTTATCTTATGAAAAAAAATTTACAAAATTGTAAATAGCATGAATCCTGATGCTAAGTTTATACAAACGGCTCTAAACATGATTGTTTTGTTGGTTGTGCTTTTGCAGTTGGTAATAGAATATACATAAAAGTCAGCGTTTCATCACATGAAAACAGAAGTTTTCACTAAAATGTACTTTCTCAAAATAATATTTGTAGGTTAAAGGGAACTATCCTTGGTTTAATTTTCATAAACCTTTAACAGCATCAAAATACTGCATTCACTAGGTTATTTCTAAATGGAAATGAGTACAGGTCATGATAAATAAAAATAATTACCCCCCGTGATTTCACATGTCGAAATCGGTAATACAGCATTCCGAAAAAAAGAAGGCAATAAGAGAAATAACACGGAGCAGATTCTAGTGATTTTTTTTTTTTTAAATAACGCGCAAGCGCAGTTTTAAATCTACCGCTCGATAAAACTACGTTAGCGCTACTGGAATATTAAATCTCCAACTCCTTACCTGAATTTCACTAACAATTGATTTTTATTAAATGTAAGGTATGTGTACATTAATAGCTAGCAAGAAGAGGTGAATTTCGCTTAATACAGTTGTTTTATTGTCTTTCGGTTATCCTTTTAGAAACATACTTAAATTAAACCGTTTTACTTTTCTTGCAAAATTTTCTTGCAAATTACATATTTTATTAATGTATGTTGGCTCCACTGAATATCTGTTCAATTGTTATTGTTTTTATAAACGTGTGGTTTAGTATGTATTAGATTTCGTAAGTGAAAGATGTAAAATGTTTTCCATGAATTAAACATCTAATAATTGTATATTTTACGTAAGTAAATCTGTACTATGTAATTTAATATAATGTCAGTTATGTTTATTTTTAGCAAAGTTTTTATTGTCCTCATAAGGTCAAAGACCTTGTTCGAAATAACCTGCACTCTTGCTCTTAAAAGTTATTTCGATTACAATAATTTTCTTTTATCAGTAGTTAGTGATTAAACAGTTATTACAAATTTTTCTAAGGGATGGTATAAGTTCAGTGACAAAGTAATTTCGCTAAAGTTGTAAGTATTTTTGTTTTTATATATCATTGAAGGTTATGAATCGCATTAAATTTGTTACAATTCTATTAACCGTTGTTAATTTGTTTAATATGATCACAAATAGTACGTAATTAAGCCTCAACTAGTAACTGTATTTTGTTAAATGGTAAGTAACAAAATGTGTATGTTAAAAAACTGATTTGGAGAATTTTCTTCACACAGCTGTGATTGCTTGCTTACTTGATGTCCATGTTATAATTCATAAACGGTTGGTCAGATTAAATTGAAATTTTTAGTTCAGATTTTTTACTTTTCAGGTATTTATTTTGTTCATAGTAGTGTCAAATCGATAAAATCAGGGGTTGTGATTCAAAATTTAATTTTAATTCTTTCTTTGTTATCTTAGAATGTTACTGATAGTAAAGAAAGTTGACAGTTTTGAAACAGAGCGGACTAATTATATTTTAACCCTTTTTTGGATTGTAATGAACAACACATCCCACTTTTGTGATAAAGGGATGTATTTAAGACTATACACAGGTATACATCACGACCAAGCATGGCATTTTTCTCACACACTACAATTCATTCATCCTCTGAAGATATACCTTAATGGTGGTTCCAGAGGTTAAACACAAAAAAAAGGTATACATAAAAAGAGTCCAGGTCCCTATTTATGCAAAACAGCATAAGATTTCCAAAATTTTATACGGATTAATATTTTTCTTAATTAGCATGCTAAAGAATTCCTTAGATTTTCAAAATTGTATATTTAAAATGCTAGTGAAAGTTCATTATACAGAATAAAAGAATTGAAATTAGCCATCTCAGAGTTATTCTTTGGAGAGATTTTTCCAATGAGTCATCAACTTTTCTTATGCATCTTTGAATTTCCTAATTTAAAAATTCACTTTTAAGTAAAAGTGAATATTAATTTTTTACTTACATGTAATACAAAGCTTATATAATTTTAAAATTGTTTTAATTTACTTAAAAATTCAATATTATACCTATCATGCGAAATGAAAAAATTAATTAAACAAAATATATATTAATTAATTAGTTAATAGTAGCATTTCATCAGTCTTTAAACTGAACTATTCAGTTTTTGAATCTGCAGCAAGATTGTCACTTCATAAACTAAAAATTTCTATCAGTATATTTTTACATGTAATTCAGAATATGTATATTTATGGTGCATTAAATCAGTAAACAATATATCATTTTTTCAAAGTATTACTTTGCTAAAATTTAAATGTATAAAAAATAGTTACCATAAAAGAGGAATATTAAAATAACAATAAAGTAAGAATTTGTCACTATTTCTTATATGATTGGTATTAATAATGCTAATAAAATTATTTATTGCAGTTTTTAACTAACGTCATATAGATACAGAATTAATTATAACTTTATAAAAATAAGCTAATAATTTATTCAATTAGAAAAAATATATGTAGAAATAAGAAAATAAATAAAAATTATAAATATAATCTGACCAAACTTAACCTATACTCGCTAACCTTGACTACTGAGTGAAACGAGCATAAGTTAAGTTTGGTCAGATTATATTTACAATTTTATTTATTTATTTTCAGTGGCACCATCTAAGAACTAACTAACCATAATGGCACCGTTATAATACATAAGTACCTTTAATTATGTATATGTTGTATGATTTATATTTATTTTAATATTAATGTGAATTAATTTATTTGTTTTTCTTAAATGGGTGCTTAATAATTATTATGTGTTTTTAAAAAAATAAATTACAAAAATGGATATTACATTATATTGTTTACACATATTATATTACTGCTTGAAGTAATAATAATCATAATGACTTATCTCTTAGAAGTATTAAACAATTCTTTAATAATAATAAAAACTAAACTATATTAACAAATAATAAAATAAATGCATTTATATATTTTAGATAAAAATAAGATCTTTTCAAAAACTTCTCCATTAGAGAGATTACCTGTAAATATTAATTAAATTTAGATTAAAAGAGAAAAGTAGTAAGATAAAAGAGAATCAGATGACAATTAGTTCTATAAAAAAATAAATATAGAAATATTTTAAATATTTCTATATTTGGTCAATAAAAAACATATTAACCTTGGGGAAGTCTCCCTCATGTTACAGTGAGTCATGGGGATTTTGTAGACCTCATACACCAACATTGTGTCTATTCCCTTTTCCACCTGAAATGTTGCTGCATCGCAAAAAATGAAATGTAGAAGAAAAATGTATCTTTCATGTTTTCAAGCATTTGAATCACAAGATTCAACACACTGTAGTTTCGTCACCTCTGTAAAGAGTAAAACATAGGTGGTATGGATTGAAAAGTAAACAATGCTTCAAAACATGCCAGACACTTGGGTTAAGATATTTTAAGTTCTCTGCTCGCTCTATGGGTTGACTTTGTTGGGTTTCATTATAGAATTTTCTTCAATTTGCCTCACATTCTCCTCTGCAGCATGCAGTCGGTTTGTGCTCTTGCCTTTACAGAGATACCCTGTTTTTCATTGTTTTTGATGAGATGTTTTTCATGAGACAAAACTTGTACTGCACTGCAGTTGCTGACTAAGATTTGCCGAACTCAAGAAAACAGAAAACCTTGTGTTGTACTATACATCTTTCTCACAACTGATGCATAGTGGTGACACAAGCACTGTAGCAGTCGTTTACACAACTACATGCTCTCTCTTTTTTTCTGTTTAGCCTCCAGAACTACCGTAAGGTATTACTTCAGAGTATGAATGAGGATGATGTGAATGAATTGTAGTCTTGTACAATCTCACTCCTGAGAAGTGTGGTTATTGAAACCCAACCACCAAAGAACACCAGTACCCACGATCTAGTATTCAATTCCATATAAAAATAACTACCTTTACTAGGATTTGAAGCTTAGAACTCTTGAAGTCAAAATCAGCCGATTTGCGATGACGAATTCACCACTAGATCAATCCGGTGGGTTAACATTAGGTAAACTACCAGGAAACCATGAAATTATTTTCTGTTACAGTCAAGGAAATTTTATTATTAAAAAGTTACAATTAAAATATTTCTAAATATTTATTGCATTTGGTGATTTTTTTCCCTAGTAACACAGAGCTATATTTTCAGTGAGATTAATATTATATTTTCTTAGCCATTACATTTTCTATTGCACCACTTCATGTATACAAAAACCATCATGTAGCAAAGACCAGGCCCTTGTAAATTCCCATGTTTTATTGGTCCTGGTTCATTTAGAATTTTTAATCTTTTTGATCTTATATTCCAAATAAGATTTGAATCAATTATATAGTACTTACCTAACACCCTAACGCTATATAGTATAATAATGCATCATTGACCATTATACAGTTCATTCTGAATGTCCTTATTTGTATACCTACATCCTGTAATTCCATGTTGGAACATCCTTTAACTACTCTTATGAATTTCTGCAACTTGTGTTCACTACTCTTGCTCTTTGTTTACAATCCATGTTGCAGTATATATTATTTTAAACTTATATAAGTTTAAGAGGATCTGTCTTTATCTCATAGTTCTTTCAATTTTTGCACAGATATTGAACTTGCTTTTCTTTATAATCCACTCCAATTTCAAGTAGTTGAATACCAAACTTGCTCTAAAACTTGCCAAACTAAACTTACTCTAAAATTACATCACTAACTATTACTTTGGATCTAAGTAAATGTTTTCTTTTAAAACTTTTATCTTTGTGGGCATTATTTTTAAATGGTATTTATCACAAATATTCTGGACTTTACATAAAGATCTCTACAATTCATCTTATGCTTTTGATTGAAAACAAACCTAGTCATCTGTGTATACTGCAATATTAAGGACAGATAATTTCATAAGTTTATACTCTTACAAACTAAATTCTTTCATTCTTTGTAGAATGTTATCTAGGTAACAATAAAACAAAATGGATGATAAGCTGCAACCCTGATTTATGCTTCAATTATTGATAAACAATTTCCACACACTCTATCTGTATACCAGGTAAAACTTTTTATTCATATTGTATAAGTACAATTAAAGTTTGAGAATTTGCTACAAAGTCTCTTATCAGTTATGTCAGTCATCTTTATTTCTTCAGAAGCAATGTTAAATAATCTATCTTAACAAAATTTATATTCTCTATATTAACTAAAAAAATAAATTCTGAAAAATTGTGAAATCTTATCAAGTTTATCTAAAGAAGACATTTTATCATTACTACATTAAATTATTATGCCATTGCAGATATGATAACAACTAGCTGTACATTTTAATTATTTATTAACTAATACTATTTTTATTACCAGGCCCTGAATTCCCATATAGCTTACGTAAACATTATGATTCTTTATCTCATTCTCATAAATCAGAATTTCAGACAAAATTTTCCTCATTATAATAAATTGTAGAAATCTAAAGTTTTCATTCACTCTTCGTGTTCTATTGAACAAAAAAAAAACTTATTTTCACTAAATATTTTAGATAGTTTTCATACTAATAGCTTAGTTAGATATTGTTGTGTTTAGGGATTTCAGCAGAAAAATAGGCATTCCTTTAAAATGGATGCTAAGTATCTTATCATTTATTTGATTTTGACTTCGTAGTTTATACAAAGACAATTCTGTACCTTGGACATAATGATTCATTAATATTCAATGTTATATATATATATTTTAAACTATTCATTATTTATTATTAAATGTATTCTTAAGAAGACACAAATTCTACTCATTTATTAGAAAATTGCAGATCTCCATGTATTTTAAAGTAGTTAATGCAGCAGAATTACTGTTCAGCTTCTAGTAGAGTTTATTCAAATTCAGTATTTCCGTTTTTCAGTTTGAAATCTTAATATTTCTTTCAAATTACTTTCCGTAATCCATTATTTTTACCTCTTCCTCCATTTTTTCACAATGTCCTTTTCTTGTCACAATAATTTGTAAAATTACTCAAAATTTTTTCAAATCTATTTTCATGTCATTTTGAAGTTTAGTGTCATCTTCTAATGTTACTTTATCTTCACTCATGCAGCCCTCCTAACCTGTCAATTATCACATCCTCATGCTTGATTTTCTGATTTTATTTGTAACATTTCACACTTTGTCATATTTAGTTAAGCACCATTATATGTATTTCCATCATAAAGTCTACATACAACAAAGAAATGGCTTGAAATGTTTTAAAACAGTAAGTCATTGTAATGAAGATAGATAAATTAGTAAAGAAGATTTCAAGTGAAATTTATTAATCAATTATCTGAGTGAGTTTAGTAATTTTAGTGAATACTAGTGAAATAATTGCACTATCTCTGTCTACCACAACAACAGCTCTCATAGAACTCAATTATTGCAAACTATTTTTTTGTACAAGTATTGTATGATTGACACATACTATTAATTTAATAATTATTGTTATATAAGGTAAATAAATGAGCCTTACTAAGGAAAATTCTAAGCCATCCTGTGTATTATTAAGATTATTGTTTGGGTAGCAAACTGCTGGCTCCAGCTGATAAATTATAAAGCATTGCTGATTTGCTATTCAATTCCAAAATATGGAGACTTTGTTCATTAACCTTGGATAAGTACTTTCTAATTATTGTAACCAATATAATTTCCATATAATTGAATCCATATAATTTCCAGTTTTCATGCAAAAGATTGTTTTATATACTGGAGTTAACTGAACAAATATATGCAAAATAGGAGGATTATGTAATTCTTTTTTCATACTTCCTTGAGGTGTTAATGGTTAAAATATTGATATACTTTTTAGGTTTATAGATATTCCAATATTTATGCTTAATAAAGAACAGAAATTATAATTTTAACACCTGCATAACATTACAGTAGAAAGGATTATTATCAACAATTGGAGAAACATAGAAATTCTTCTCTTTTGTATTTTTGGATTTACTTTTCATTACCTTTCAGTGTAGATCCTAATATTTTTTTTTTTTTATCTGTTATTGTTTATAAAAGATTTCCCATATAATTAAAAAGTTCCCACTTTAATTAAATAGAATGCTCCTCTTTTCAGTTTTTTTAATGTGTTATAACTGTTCTTGAATTTTCATATGTATGGTAGCTTCAGAAAGTTATTGGAATAAATTTATTATTTCAGATTAAATTATATATACAAAGAATTTTACTGTCTTCAAGTGCAGTATCTTCAGAGAAATTCCCTGATTGTCCCAGAACAATGTGATTTCCACCTGGGTAGATCATTTATTGATCATGTAGTTGCGCTGGAATCTGCCATTCAAAATCTCTTTTTACTTTGCCAATGCCTGGTTGCTGTATTTTTTTATTTGTAAAAGGTGTAAAAACACAGCATGGAAGAGAGGAATCCAAAATATACTTCATGTGGGGTGTATGGACTGATTTTGCATTTTTCAGGGTTTCTTCAGTAGTCTGTCTTGATTTCTTTAGTAGTCTGTTTGATTTGGAATGACGACATTTGCTTTTTCAAGTTGAGGGAGCATGTTGATCCTCAACTGTATTTACATGTTGAACAAGTTGAAGAATTCGGGTTACATTTCTAGGTATGTCCTTTGACTAATGATTAACATGGATAACATTTGAAGGAGCTGAAAGTAAGATGTCTAAGAATGTTAGACATACTGAGAGTTCTGCCTGATACCTGTTGAGGAGAGCCGATTATGTATGCATGTTACGCTTTTACAGAGCTCTGGTCCATTCCTGCTTGACCTACAGCTGCATTGCTTATTCATCAGTGCAGTTCAATGCACTAACAATGCTCAAAGCAGTCCATCATTCATTCATCTGTCTTGCCACAGGTACTTTTTGCTCAAGCCCCATGGTAAGTCTGTGCTTACTCCACGGTAAGAGCTTACTCTTTTTAACAGATGGAAGCAAATGAGATGCTGTTTAAGTAGCTTGCATTAAGACACAACCAATTCATCCAACCTTTGATATGGTGTTCGCGACCCAGCATGTTAATTGACACCAGGAACCGCAAAAGAATATGCTGTGCTACACGTCAGTGCTCAACACCTCCTCTCAGCTCTAAACACAATTACCTTCAGCCCTTGTTGTTGCTCCATGTTATTACCCCCCCCCCCCCATTGACAGCCATTATTAATTATTGCCTGTCTCTGTGGCATGAGTGGTAGCATCTCGGCCTTTCATTGGAGGTCCCAGGTTCGAATCCCACTCAGGCATGGCATTTTACGCACACGTTACAATTCATTCATGTCATCTTCTGAAGATATAACCTAACAGTGGTTCCAGAGGTTAAACAAATAAAGAAAAAAATTAATTATTACTGCTTTGATCTTTTCCAGAATAATAAAAAGTACATAAATTCAATTATCTTGCAAACAAATTTTATAGTATTATACATCCTGATATACAGTTTATATATGGACAACTCTGGAAATGTTAATTCTGTTTGTTGTGGTTAGCAACAGAACATACATGTTTGGCCTTCCTAGCAGTATATTTGCTGCAGAACTGTGTATGCCATTAATAAGCCCTGACATTTGGTTAATCCAAAATTTCAACATATTCTTGTTTGCTCAGATTCCTTGAGTGCCTTATAGGCAATTAGTGGTCATTTACTCCAGACACCCTGTCGTTTGTGAGATTCAGGGTGTTATTTCGCAAAGGATTTGACGTAATACAACAGTGAGCTTCCGTTGGATCCCAGCCATATAGGAATTTCAGGCAGTGAGCGCGCAGATAGTAGAGGAAAAGAGAATTCTTTTCAGCCTCCTTTTACCAGTTGCATTGCTTCTAACAATGTTTCCTGTTTCCTGAATAGGACAGTTCATGATGAGTATTAAAGTGAATGGGATGCCACCATGAACAATAAACTTTGTCTAGTTAAGAACACTGTGGTGCTCCTCATGCAGAAGTAACTGTCAAGAGAAGGTTATTATTTGCTGTTTGCAAATAGGACACACTAAGCTCACTCTTAAACATCTGATGATGCATCAGATGCACTTTTGTGCTCGCTGAGGCTTCCAACTAAAAGTGCATCACATTGCTGTGGATTGCATTTTTTTGTTTAACCTCCAGAATCACCGTTAAGGTATATCTTCAGAGGATGAGATGAATGAATTGTAGCGTGTGTGAAAAATGCTATGCTTGACCGGGATTCAAACCTGGGATCTCTGGAAGAAAGACCGAGACGCTACCACTCGGCCACGGAGGCCGGCGTGGATTGTATTTGTTATGAGGCATTATGTCAGAAATTTAAACTAGGTGCTAACATGGGAACTATTATAGGGGATAATGAAACAAAATAGACTTATGTTTTAAGCTCTTCCTGAGGGCCATCTGTTTATTTTCATTTGAATTACTGTGTTTCAGCTATTTATATGTTGTTTGCTGTAAGCAAGATGGTAATTTCATTATCTTATATATATATATATATAAGGTTTGTTCAAAAAGTAAGGCGACTTTATATTTTTAGGAAAAAATATTTATTCATCAATATTCATGTTGTCCCCTTCAAAGTAATCCCCCCTCAGATACAATACACTTGTGCCAACGCTTTTTCCAATCCTCAAAGCACTTTTCGGTATAGTCTTGAGCTCTTCCAGCAATGCAGTCTTTATCTCCACAATCATTGCAAACCTTCATCCTTTCATAGGTCTCTTCAGTTTTGGGAACAGGAAAAAGTCACATGGGGCCAAATCCAGTGAATATGGTGGCTTAGGCATAATTGTGGTGTTGTTTTTGGCCAAAAAATCTCTCACAAGCAAAGATGAGTGAATGGAGGCATTATTGTGATGCAAAAGCCATAAATTGTTTTTCCACAATGCCGGATGTTTTCTTCGTATTGCTTCTTGCAAGCGGTGCATAACTTCAAGATAATACTCCTTATTGACCGTACAACCATGTGGTAAGAACTCCTGATGCACTACGCCACGGTAATAGAAGAAAACAGTGAGCAAAACTTTAACATTTGATCGAACTTGGCATGCTTTTTTCAGTCTTGGCTCCCCTGGGCTCTTCCATTGGGACGATTGGGCTTTGGTTTCGATGTCATAACCATATACCCATGATTTG